>CM037882.1:84402591-84672159 GCA_021292165.1 Shinisaurus crocodilurus | reverse complement strand
ATATTTGTTAATCGCTGGCCGGAATGTTCAAAGGATGGGGTGACACAGACCCATTCACCAAAGTTATATTACACACTACAGATGGGGTCCTTTAGATACATTGCTATGGGTCAAGTATTTCAAGAGTGTTATTGGAAGTTAAGATTGAGGGTTCCTAAATGCACTTTTAATTGAAGGATCAATTAAAAAAAATGTATGTTGGGATGCTGATTGGGGTTTCTGGGGCAGATTTTTATTTTTTCTTGACTAGGGAAATGTTTAACAGGAGGGGTCCAAACACATCTAATCAACGTACTCATTGTGTCAGGATGAATACAGAATTATTCCTGCTGCATCCTGCCCCAGATGTGGAGGTGTTTAGTTTTACCATTCTCCCCCACCACCCGGGATGCAGGTCAAACCTTCAGGAAATGGGAGGACAGATTTTGCATTAACTTCCAGGAAGCTGGTAGATAATTTAAGAGGAGATGTACAGTAAATATGAAAGAGTGTTCTAATTAAAGATAATTACCTCTTCCAAAAAGTGACAATTACAAACATATGGTTAAAAGCATTAGCTGTGTTACACCTCCAGCAATTAGGCAACTTAGAGAAACCCTTAAAATTATTAAAGATGGCGTGCTCAATATGTAATCTGGGATTCATAGTCATTCAGATACAGACGCTAAAGCGGGATCCATTGACTGGGCAATATGGAACAGTAGTCACCATGGTGCCAACCTGATTTGTATTTCCTGGACTAACCTGATTTGGATTTCCTGGACTCATGCATGGATAGAACGTAGTCATCCTTCAGTTTCCGCACCTCTCTGAATTTTGCAATGCAATTCTTGGCTAAAAAACAACAACATTCAGATACACATAGCAACGCCTCTTTTAGGAGTAAAAGGTGCACAAAAAGGTGTATTTTGTGAAATGCAGGTTAATTTAAACTGTATTGAAATGGAATTTAACATTTATTTATTTATATATTCAGTGCAGCAGACTGATGCGGAAACAAGACAGGACAGACGTAGGACAGACTTTGGTCCATGTCCGGCAAGACTTTGGTTCATGTCAGGTGAAAACTGACATGGACCAAAAATAGACTTATCTGTCCATCTCTAGTCCTACTCAAACCCAACATTAACCACTATATGGCACTTGAATTTTTAACACCGTATAGTTAGAAGAAGGATCATCAGTGCCTAAGCTCACTGCCCCCAACTATTTGCCCCAATGTTGCTGAAGGTCCTTTAATCGACCTGCTATATTTTTTAAAATGGACCAGAAATAGACTGATTGGTCTGTATAAAACTGCCAATTGGCCACTGTGAATATTGTCAAATTGGAGATGAGTGCCATCACATAACATCATTCCTTGAGTGTTTAGCCCACATTTTCAAAGCACATCTTGGGGCTAGTCGGACTCTGGACACACACATTGTTTTAATTGGAGAGATGCACACTTTGGGTTCATTTTTACATGATGATGATGGTGGTGGTGGTGGTGATGATGATCATCATCATCACCACCACCATCCATCAGCCACCTCCTGAACCAGACTTCATAAACCTGGCACCTTCCAAATGGTGCATACTTCAACTCCCATCATCCCCGGACAGCTTGGCCAATGGGCATGAATCTTGGGAGTTGGAGTCCAAAGCATAAGAACAAACCTGAATGTCATTCAGCTTTCATCCATATGTCTCCCACAAAGCAAAACAACAACAACAAATAACCCCCAGCCCCCCCAACAGGTCTGCAAGTTCCCAGAATCTGCACAACTTACGTGGGGGGGGGGGCTGGTCTCCTGAGAGATCTGCAGGTCAGATTCAAAGAAATCTGGACTCATTTGAATTGGTCGTGGATTTCTCTGACATCTCTATTAAGTGAGCAATTTAAGCTGAGAACTTTTATATACATAAAGGTTTTATTTTCCCCAATATTTTTTATTTCTTTCTAAATTCTGGAAATATATGCAAGGAAGAAAGATGGATTCAGACATTCTGCCCTGCTACCAGGAGGCGGGGGGTAAATATGGTCAAACTAAACACCTCCACATCTGGGCCAGGATCAAGCAAGTCATCCTTATACAATGAGTTGCTGATTAGATGTGTTTAGACCCCTCATGTTAAAAAATTTCCTAGAAAAAAAAAAATCTGACCCACCCCCCCCATGCCCCAACGTATTTGTCAATTGATGCTTCAATTAATGTAAATGTCCATTTAGGAAGTGTCAACCTGAACCTCCAAAACCACTCTTGAAAAACTTACCAATAGCAATGTACATCAAAACAGCCACATCTGTGGGGTTAACATAATTTGTCACCTGATCCTCTGAAACATTTCTCTAGTCCAGTGATGGTGAACCTATGGCATGGGTGCCACAGCTGGCACGCAGGACCTCTCTGTGGGCATTCGAGCCATTGGTCACCAGATCGTGAAAAGACCGTCCCCTTCTGCAAAACACTCATGATCTTGTTCTTTCTCACAGTGTGGAACAAAATAATTTTATTCTAGAATTCCTGTTACAGGATTTCTTTTCTACATTATTATCACATTTAAAAGATTTTGAAGAATGATGCACAGAGCATGGCTTGGATGTAAAGCTCTAACAGTTGACCTGAGTGCTGCATGTGTTGCTCTCAAACTAACGGAGTATGCGCCAAGGTTTGACAATTATCAGCATGCATGCAATAGCAAAAACCACATTAATTGTGCAAAGCATGCCAATGCAAACTTTTACCTAATGCAGTGTTTGCAGTCCAAGACATAAAGTGTTTAAAATGTGTTAAGCACGTTTAGTTTTCTGGTTCATCTTGCTCATCCTAGTACAGGTTGACTTTACTTTTACTAATCTGGCAGGGAAAGGACTCGGAGTAAAGCTTGCCCCATACAATTTCAGTCTGGCATATAATCATATTACAAGTTGTGAATCCCTTATCCAAAAATACATGTGCCTAATTATTTAAAAAGTGTGTATAAATTCCCTTCAAGGCTATGTTTACAATGTAGTACTATAATAATTTTTTGAGTTGATTTTTTTTCCAACAAAAAACTGTTTGTATCATTGAAAGCTCTGTTGTGTTTTTCTTTAAAGACAAAAGCTGTTAATTAGTTCGGACAACTGTACGCATTGTTTTTCTAAAACTAAAACCTCGGTATTCAGGTTTAATTGCAGTGTTGGCACTTTGAAATAAATAAGTTGGTTTTGTGTTGCAGTTTGGGCACTCGGACTCAAAAAGGTTCGCCATCACTGCTCTAGTCCGTCATATTATAAAGGAAATAAAAATGGCTTCCCTTAGGATGGACTCTCCCCCATCTCCCATTAGCAGAGGTTATAGTTGGGGGGGAACCACAAAAAGACTTCATGTAAAATCTCACTAACAACTCTAAAGATGAACAGCTAGAAGACTTGACCAACTACAATTTCCACAGAAAGGACACCACCTATGAGGTGAAGCATCTGCAATAAGGAAGAACTTTGAAACATGAAATCACTCTGTGAAACTCCTGTGAAACTCAGTTAATTAGAATCTGATGAAAGAAAACCCATCATCCTCTTAGAACAGTATAAAAACCCAGCAGATGCAACGCACCAGCACCAGATTACCTGAGCATTGAGACACTCCACTTTCTTGACTTCTTTTCATCTCACGACCAGGTAAGTTTGGCTGAGAGTCATATTAACTTGCTATTGTGTGTGTGCTTTCCTTTCCTCCTGTTCTTGGCTTGGGCTTCGTGTTTGCGAAAACATTTTTAAAATTGCACTTACGAACTAACCAGAAGTGTTCAGCATGAAACCTTTCCTTTCTTTACTGGCTGGTAAAACCAGAGACGAGCAGGGCCGGCGCTACCGCTAGGCAGACCCAGGCGGCTGCCTAGGGCGCGTGGCGGAAGAGGGCGCAAACTCTGCGCCCCTTCCTCGCCTCCGACGCGCTCCTGCCCTGCCTGCCGCCTCCGCCGCTCCTCCCCGCCCGCTTGCCGGCCGCTGCCGCCGCCGCAGCAAACCGCCCCGCGCGCGCGCCCCGCCAACCATCTACCTACCTTCGTCCCATCGCGTCGGAGGAGGGAGGCGGCGGCAGCAGCAGCCAGCAGCGGTGGGCGGTGGGAAGGTAGGTGGTTGGCGGACGGTCGCGCGGTCGCGCACGCGCGCGGGGGATGTTGCAGAGCAGGGCTGCTTTGCTCCGGAGGCCCCCCCCACGGCACGAGGGGGGGCGCCTAATATAATTTGGCCTAGGGCGCCAAACAGCCCTGCACCGTTCCTGGAGACGAGTGCAAGTCCCGAAGACAAAATACAGCAAGAGAAAACAAAATAAGGCTCAGCCATTTGCACTGCATGTGTGTTTCCAATAGGGAGGGGAGAGAAATTAGTTTCATTATTATTTTAATGAGAATTTACCAAATTTAACACGTTCAAATCAGTACAGGAACCAGAACTCGGTTAGCCTTTGAAATTTTCACTTCTCTACTTAAATTCACTATGGAGTTCTTCACTTTTATACCGAAAAAAAATGTATACAAACATGTGTACATTAGGCAGGGCTTTTTTTCTGGTGGAACTCACCGGAACTGAGTTCCAGCACCTTTTCTTCTATTAATTGCATTACAATTTAATCACCATCTACTCCCGAGGAAATGTAATCCAAGAGTTCCGGTACCCTTTTCTCCAGAAAAAAAGCACTGACATTAGGGAAGTAGCACGCAAAGAAAGTGTAAACTAGTGAAAATAATGTTAATATGGATTACATTAGGCAAATAGTTTGTAACAACTGTGAGTGTAAGGCAAAATTAAATTAAAATACATGTATTAGGAGACATGCATAAAAAATGTTAACAGCCTTTTCATCTGATTTCTCTTTTTAAAACATCTCAAACTTCAGGGCAAATAAAACTTAAGTTTGGAAAATTTTCACAGTTCTGGATGAAGCAACCTGTACTGTATGTTTGTTTGTGTGTGTGTGTGTGTGTGTGTGTGTGTGAACTGTGGCAGATTTGTCCATCCCTAAGTCACTTTTTGGTGAATTTGTTTCGCCAGATTTCTTGGTGGGAGCTAGTTGATTTTGGCTCCATCACCCACCTTTCACTGCTTAGGATGAAGGGTAAGTGGCAGAACGTTGATTCTCAGTGTAGCTGCACTTAAGGATAACTCAGGCTGCTGGTGGTGCCAACACAGAGTCTAAGAGACTCGCTCACTACCATGGCATGGAATTCCAGCACCAATGCTTGCTACTCTGGGTTGGTGGAGGGGGCAGATTTTCACATATGGTTTAAGAATAAGTGGCCAAGTCAAAGGGATGTACAGATTTTCTTAAATCCGTTCCATCTCTGTTTCACAGATTGTCGGGTGTCTTTCATTCTGTCATCTGTTCAACTTTTTTTTATTACCTGACTTTTGTTCTGCTTCTGCTAATTCACAACTTAATGCAAATTGGCACTAGTGCTGATTAGAGCAAAACTGAAAAGCTCACCCACAAGTCCACAAAGTCCACAGGACACGGAAAAACACTTTCCACTGTGGAATCTGCAGATGGATTCAGAAAAAAATCCAAACTCATTTGAATCTGTTGCCAGTTTCTTTGACATCCATAATGAGAAGTCGTTGGTGAGAAGTCTCCTAGAGCTATCATGTTAAGCACAGTATTACTGTTTAATGTTTCATTTTCTGCTCTCAAAGTGCTATCAAAACTGGACTCCAGGTGATTTCTAGGTGCCTCCTGAGTCCCATAGGTTCTTAAACACATGTTGGAAAATAGAATCTGACCCTAGTGCGATTCATATTTCATTGATCTTTGTATTCTGTATCTACCCCCCACCCTGATATGTTCCTTTAGATCCACACACCAGTCCAGTCAAGATGTCTTACGGATCATGGGACCCATGCAATCCCAAGTGCCCCCCAATGACTGTGTCGATTCAGCCACCTCCGTTCACCGTGTGCATCCCAGGGCCATCGCTCTACTGTCCAGATCAACCACTCTGCATTGATCAATGCAACCCATGTGCTCCATATGGTGGAAAGGGATACCGTAGTGGTTACCGCTCAGTCTCTAGTGGTTTCAGCTCTGGAAGCATTTATCCTCAGAAATCGTGGTCCAGACGCCAGAGTTGGTGTGGCCCTTGCCAGTGATTGTAATCTCTGAAGTCACAGTCCATGGAATGAAGATGACGGAGAGCTGAGACCATAAATCCATGTTATTAACATCGACTGAATGTTTACACCTTGATTTGTGAAATACCTGTTCTGTGTCGCCGTGTTGTACTTCAATGAATTTCGGACCTTTCCACTTTCAGCCATGACTGATTTTGGATGTCTGAGCTTCCCAAAACTTCAAACAATTGCAATGTGCATCTCTCCTGTTTCCAATAAAGCCTTTCCTGCATCAAAACTCCCAGTGTCCTCTTTCTATTGTATATGCAGATATTCTCTCGAGCCCTTGAGATCTTGCGCAAGGGGTTAGAGATGTGAGGGCTGGCTCTACCATTAGGCCCAGTGAGGTGACCCATCCCAGCGAGGCAGCCCAGCAAGATACCATGGTCGATGGTACTGAAAGTGTCCTCTCTCATGAAGTGGAGTCATACCAGCACCCTGGTTTTCTAGGGAGCTGGTGGCAATGAAACAAGTGAGACAGCGACTAGAGTGACGTGGGCAGAAAACTCAAGAGCAAGTTTGACCGAACACAGGGTACAGCCTTTTTGAAGGCCTACTCTATGGCAATACAGGCAGCAAAATATTTTTTTCCTGCCACCATTGCGTTTGCAAAGAGCCGCCCAGTGGAGCTGTTCTGAGTGGTCACAGGCCTTCTATACACAATTTAATTTAGTTTTAATTTTTTTATAATGTTGTTTATTGTGTACAGTATATTTTATATTATATTGTATTTTTTAATTGATTGTTGTAAACCGCCCAGAGAGCTTCAGGTATTGGGCAGTATAGAAATAATCATAATCATAATCATAATAGCCCCCAAGAGGAGAACTTAGACCTCTCAACAGCCCACTGTGAACGATTTGCTCACCACTTTGCAGACAAAGTTGCTCGGTTCTGCTCTGACTTGGACACTATAGTTGATACAGACCCTGTGGATGTAACTTTGACTCCTGCTTGTCCAGTTTTATTGTAAACTTTTCAATTTGTACAGACTGAGGATGTGGGCAGGATCCTTGGGTAGGGGAGAGCCACCACATGTGTACTTGATCCTTGTCCTTCCTGGCTCATTAAGGCGGCCAGAGAGGGACTGACTGAGTGGCTAAGGGGAGTGGTTAATGGCTCTCTTCACCAAGGCACGGTACCAACCTGCCTGAAGGAGGCAGTGGTGAGACCCTTGGTAAAAAAAAGCCCTCCCTGAATCCCACTTCATTGGATGATTATTGGCCAGTCTCCAATGTTATTTTTCGGGCCAGGTATTTGAGTGCGTAGTGGCTTCCCAACTCCAGGGATTCCTGGATGAGACGGATTATCAAGATCCATTTCAGTCTGGCTTCTGGCCTGGCTACGGGACAGAAACAGCTTTGGTCACCTTGATAGATGACCAATGCTGGGAACTAGACAGGGAGAGTGTGTCCCTGTTGGTTCTACTGGACCTCTCAGCAGCTTTCGGTACCATCGTCCATGATGGTATCCTTCTGGGCTGCCTCGCTGGGATGGGTCTTGGAGGCACTGTTCTACAATGGCTCCATTCCTTCCTGGAGGGGCAGACCCAGAAGGTGGTGCTGGAGGAACCCTGTTGGACTCCCTGGCCATTGGCCTGTGGAGTTCCTCAGGGTTGCCTCTTGTCCCCCATGCTATTTAATATATACATGAAGCCGCTGGGGTAGGTTGTCCGGAGTTTTACATAACAAACACAGCGCGGGGGACCCGGAAGAGAAGTGCTGGGGAACTGGAAGTTCCTTTTCCCCAGCTGCTGTAGCAAGGGGATTTGCTGAGCCGGGGCAAGCTAAAATCATGCACAGCTTGTGGGGGGTCGAGCGGGGTGAGTTCGCCCTGCTTACACACACACACACACCCGATTGAGATCCACCCACATCCCTAGCTAGGATTTTAAAATTGTATACTGTTTTCCGTGTATTTTATTCTGCTTTGTTTCATTTTATATTGTACATCGCCCAGATTAGCCAGGTTCCAGCTAGATGGGCTATCTAGAAATATAATAAGTAAATAAGGTTGTGAGCCACCTTGGGTCCCAGTGTTGGGCAAAAGGTGGGATACAAATAAAGATGATGGTGATGGTGATGGTGATGGTGATGGTGATGATGTACAGGGTGCCATCTTGTCCTTTGCCGTGGTTAGCAAAATGTCTTTGGCCAGCCCTAAGGGATGTGATGTCCGGATTGGTGAGAATTTCATTTCAGTTTGCTTTCCAGAATAACTTACCAGCATTCTCAAAATGTTATGTAATCAGGACAAAAACAAATTTATTTGAAAAAAGAAGGATACAGGAGAAAATGTGTTCAGTTACACACGGTTTCATTTAAGAGGACAACCAGATGTAAGCACGCAAAGAAGCAATATTTAGTCAATACTGGCCCCTGGAGGCTGGGGGCATCGATGTCAGTGGGGCAGTGTATCCACACCGGGTTGTAGTCTGAACTTTTGAGGAGGTATCCATGCTGCTGAACCTATCTTGGGGATAGGGGATAGGGTTCAGCAGCACGGATAGCACCTTGAAAGTTCAGGATAAAACTCAGGGTGGATATACCACCCCACTGATTGTGGAGCCACCAGCCCCTTTTAATACTGCTCTTAAAGGAGTGGATACAGCACCCCCACCCCATATAAAATGTGCACAGTTAGTTATTAGAATGACTGATTACATCTGGCATGATTAATTCCCATTGCTTTTTTGTAATGTGTTTAAATCCAGAGCTGTCAGCTTAAGTGAAACTCAGACAGAAACTCAGGGACCATCTCAACAACTCATAGAGTTCTATGTGTCCTACAGCTGGGGCCTAGGCATGGAGCCACTGTCAGATCCTGTTAGTACAGACCGTTGATGTAACTCTGGAGTGCTGAATGTTGGCCCCCGAGGCCAGTTCTCTTCCTCATGGGTAGATTTTTTGGTGCAGCTTTTGTCACATTCCAAAAGGTTGAAAGTCCTCTCCTAAGGTTTAGTTATTGGCAGTGAGAGCTTCACGCTAACATATGTTGGTGCTTTGGATATTCTGTCCTCCCTCCTGTTGCTTTTGGTCCCACCCCTTTTTGTCTATGGGCCTGCCCTCCCCCAGAATGTGGCCTCTGAATCCTTCTCCAAAATGGAATCCAGAGTTCTTGCTGAAAGACGTTCAAGAGCCCTGGCCTGGTGTGTCACTGAACATGGTCATGCTTTGGTTCTTCAATCTGTGCCTAGGGATGTGCGATACAGGAAAACTATTGCCAAAACTGAACCGAGTCGGGGGACTTGGGGGTGGTTCGGCTTCAACGAAATTTCTCAAAATATTTGCACAAATTTGGAGCTGAGAACTGCATATCCCTAGTGCAAATTGCGTAAATTATTTATTTATTTGTTTGTTTTATTTGTATCCCACCTTTTTTCGTGCAAGGAACCCAAGGTAGCTTACATAATCCTCCTCCTCTCCATTGTATCCTCACAACAACCCTGTGAGGTAGGTTAGGCTGAGGGTCAGTGACTGGCCCAAAGTCACCCAGCGAGCTTCAGGGCAGAGTGGGGGACCAGGGCCTGGATTTCCTGAGTCCCAGTCCAACATTCTAACCGCTACAGAGTGAGGGCCTAAATTTTGTGCAAATTTCCCAGACTTTTTTTTTTTAAAAAAATTTCAAATTGGGTCCCTTTTAAAAACTTGCATCAGATCAACTTGGTCACCAGAGCAGGGTTGACGGAACAGTATCCGTGAAGCTGAGTCAAGAATATCCATCGGATTTTCACCCCCTATCAGATGCCTCATACAGCCCTAGCTGTGCCTTCCTGCTTTGCTCAGCGACATTCCATGTTGCAAGAAGATGTCTAAGACAACTGGGCCTTGAATCATAACATTGCAATGTGACTCTCCACTTGTGAAGGACTTCAGACATCCTGAAACATGAGTGTTGCAGCAGGACCATGTAGGGTCAAAGGGAAGACCTCCAGAGACCTTCCCTTGCTAGCCCTGAACCTGAACATTTCTTTTAACTATAAAGAAAAGTGGAGATGTTCCAGAGAGTGATAAAAAGAAAGTAAACTCCTTCCCTTCCCTTCCCTCATTGCAGGTATCATGAAATTAGATATGGAGAAATCGGACAGTTTTGCTTTCTCCAGTGTTGAGTTTTGAAAATCTCAAGTGTTTTTCTCTCCCAGATATGAAGACCCTTGCAAATTTGGGGGAAATATCATAAAAAATTGAGCTGAACTGACATTCAGTAAGTTGTGCCTAGCATGGTAAAGGACCGTGATGTACCTGACTTCCATGTAGCTGTTCAAAGATGAAAACCCTGCCAGGAAAACATGGATGGCCACCCTCATTCAGCACCACTATGACGGTTGAATACGCCATGGTTTCAAATGAAGGTTTTAAGAACTAAGCACTCAAAGCCATGGTCCTGGATGGAAAAATATACCTTGTTTTGGTTTCTCCCACATCCCCCCCCCCCATTAAGTAATTTTTGTCCTGATTACAAAGAATAGCGTGAATGCTAGTAAATTCTTCTGGAAACCAAAATGAAATGAAATTCTCACTGATCCCTACACCACATCTCTCAGGGCTGGCCAAAGACATTTTCTACCAGAGGCAATGGGCAAGATGACACCCTATTTATTGTATGTAAAGAGGCCAACTGAACTGCCGTGGAAACTTAGTTCAACACTGGCAATGGGATAGAGTCCTCCACCACACTCAAGGGTAGCGGGGTAGTTCAGAGGGTGCAGGACAGGCTGGGACACATGGCTGGGGAGCTCAGGTGGAACAGCAAAGAGCCTGCAGATGCTGCTCCCTCATAACTCCAGTGAGGCAGTTGCTTCACTGTACCTAATGGTAGAGCCAGCCCTCACATCTCTAAATCATCTCCCTTGCTCAGGTTCTCAAGGGCTCCAGCAAATATCTGCATCACCAGGGATTCCCTCAAGTATGTAGAAAGCAGAACTGGATTTGGGGAGTGGTCATCCCATTCGGCTTCTTAATTAAGTTTGTTGCTACATGGAATCATACAATAGCAAGAGGACACTGGGAGTTTTGATGCAGGAAAGGCTTTATTGGAAACAGGAGAGATGCACACAGTGTTTTTTTTCTGGAGAGAAAGGTACTGGAACTCTTGGATTACATTTCCTTGGGAGTAGATGGCGATTAAATTATAATGCAATTAATAGAAGAAAAGGTGCTGGAACTCAGTTCCGGTGAGTTCCACCAGAAAAAAAGCCCTGGATGCACATTACAATGGTGTGAAGTGTTGGGAATCTCAGATGTGCAAAATCAGACATGGCTGAAAGTGGAAGGGTCTGATAAGCAGTGACGTACAACACAGGGAACTAAAATAAGCATTTCGCAAATCCAGGTGTAAACATTCAGCTGATGTTAATAACATGGATTTATGGTCTCAGCTCTTTGTCATCTTCATTCCGTGGACTGTGGCTTTGGAGATTACAATCACTGGCAAGGGCCACACCAACTCTGGCGTCTGGACCATGATTTCTGAGGATAAATGCTTCCAGAGCTGAAACCACTAGAGATTGAGCGGTATCCACTACCGTATCCCCGTCCACCATATGGAGCACATGGGTTGCATTGATCAATGCAGAGTGGTTGATCTGGACAGTAGAGCGATGGCCCTGGGATGCACACGGTGAACGGAGGTGGCTGAATCGACACAGTCATTGGGGGGCACTTGGGATTGCATGGGTCCCATGATCCGTAAGACATCTTGACTGGACTGGTGTGTGGATCTAAAGGAACACATCAGGGTGGGGAGTAGATAAAGAATACAAAGATCAATGAAATATGAATCGCACCAGGGTCAGATTCTATTTTCCAGCATGGTTTAAGAACCTAGAAATCTGAGGCACCTAGAACCTGAGGCACCTAGAAATCACCTGGAGTCCAGTTTTGATGGCACTTTGAGAACAGAAAATGAAACATTAAACAGTAATACTGTGCTAAACATGATAGTTCTAGGAGACTTCTCACCAACGACTTCTCATTATGGATGTCAAAGAAACCGGCAACAGATTCAAATGAGTTTGGATTTTTTTCTGAATCCATCTGCAGATTCCACAGTGGAAAGTGTTTTTCCGTGTCCTGTGGACTTTGTGGACTTGTGGGTGAGCTTTTCAGTTTTGCTCTAATCAGCACTAGTGCCAATTTGCATTAAGTTGTGAATTAGCAGAAGCAGAACAAAAGTCAGGTAAAAAAAAAAAGTTGAACAGATGACAGAATGAAAGACACCCGACAATCTGTGAAACAGAGATGGAACGGATTTAAGAAAATCTGTACATCCCTTTGACTTGCCCAATTATTCCTCACCAATATCTGAAATCTGTCCCCTCCACAACCCCAGACTGACTTGCACTGGTGCTCACATTCCAGTCAATGGAAACCAACTGCTCCTACACTCTCTGTGTGCAGCACCAGCAGCTTAGGTTGTTCCTATCTGCAGCTACACTGGCAATCAAGGAGACTTACCCGTCATGCTAAAGCAGGGAAAGGGTGGGTGATAGAGCCAAAGTGAACCAGCTGCCACCAATACAGCTGACCGAAAACATTCATCCAAAAGTAAAAATTATAGCTGGACAAATCTATCAGTTCACGTTCCTTACAATTCACACACACACAGTAAATCTTGGCTCATCCAGAACTGTGAGGGTATTCCAATCTTAAGTTTTACTTGCCCTGAACGTCAAGATTTATTTTTTAAGAGAAATCAGATGAAAAATGTGTTCACATATTTATAGACATTTCTCCCAATATCCTCTGTAATGCAATTTTGCCTAATGCACTCATTTTTACGAGCACTTTGTCTAATGCAATGCAAAATAACATTTCCCCCCACTAGTATACACATTTTGTGTGTGTGCTAATTCCATAAAGAGCACATTTTTGTACACCATTTTTTGGTATATAACAGTGGAGAACACCATTGTGAATTAGAGTGGAGAAGTGCACATTTCAAGAGATAACCAAGTTTTGGATCACTCCTATTTTTTTTTCTTTTTGGGTTACATTCTTTCTTCTGGATTTGCACCCATTAAAGAAAGAGTAAGTTTCATTCTGAGCACTTCTGGCTAGTTTTTAACTAGTGTGATTAAAAATGATTTCGCTAACAACAAGCCAGTGGGAAGGAAAGGAAGAGTGGAACACACACACACACTTGCCAAGGGACTTTAAGCAAGTTAAAACCATTTCAGCCAATCCTACCTGGTCGTGGAAAGAACTCAAGTGGAGCGTCTCAGTGCTCAGGTAATCTGGTGCTGGTGCGTTGCGTCTGCTGGGTTTTTATACCGTTCCAAGAGGATGATGGGTTTTATATTAATCAGATGCTAATTAACTGCTATCACCCCAGGGGTTTCACAGAGTGATTTCATGCTTCAAAGTTCTTCCTCATTCCTGATGCTTCACCCCATAGGTGGTGTCCTTTCTGTGGAAAATGAAGTGGGACAAGTCCTTTAGCTGTTCATCTTAATAGAGTTGTAACTGAAATTTTACATGAAGCCAAATTTCTAAGTCAGTTTGTGATCCCCCCTCAAGTATAACAGGTGCTAAGGCATGGGGGAGGAGGTCCATCCTAAGGAGAGCCATTTTTAATTTTTCTTTTTCTTAACTTTTGTTAAAGACTGGAGGAATGTTTCAAAGGATGGGGTGACACAGACCCATTCACCAAAGTTATATTACACACTACAGATGGGGTCCTTTAGACATACATTGCTATGGGTCAAGTATTTCAAGAGTGTTATTGGAAGTTAAGATTGAGGGTTCCTAAATGCACTTTTAATTGAAGGATCAATTAAAAAAATGTATGTTGGGATGCTGATTGGGGTTTCTGGGGCAGATTTTTATTTTTTCTTGACTAGGGAAATGTTTAACAGGAGGGGTCCAAACACATCTAATCAACGTACTCATTGTGTCAGGATGAATACAGAATTATTCCTGCTGCATCCTGCCCCAGATGTGGAGGTGTTTAGTTTTACCATTCTCCCCCACCACCCGGGATGCAGGTCAAACCTTCAGGAAATGGGAGGACAGATTTTGCATTAACTTCCAGGAAGCTGGTAGATAATTTAAGAGGAGATGTACATCAGTAAATATGAAAGAGTGTTCTAATTAAAGATAATTACCTCTTCCAAAAAAGTGACAATTACAAACATATGGTTAAAAGGAGCATTAGCTGTGTTACACCTCCAGCAATTAGGCAACTTAGAGAAACCCTTATGAAAGATATGTTGTGGTATTCAATAGACATGGAACAAGAGATTTTGCTCAATATGATGTAATCTGGGATTCATAGACATTTCAGATACAGACGCTAAAGCAGGGATCCATTGACTGGGCAATATGGAACAGTAGTCACCATGGTGCCAACCTGATTTGTATTTCCTGGACTAACCTGATTTGGATTTCCTGGACTCATGCATGGATACGAACGTAGTCATCCTTCAGTTTCCGCAGCTCTCTGAATTTTGCAATGCAATTCTTGGCTCAAAAAAATATATATTCAGATACACATAGCAATGCCTCTTTTAGGAGTAAAAGGTGCACAAAAAGGTGTATTTTGTGAAATGCAGGTTAATTTAAACTGTATTGAAATGGAATTTAACATTTATTTATTTATATATTCAGTGCAGCAGACTGATGCGGAAACAGGACAGGACACTTAGGACAGACTTTGGTCCATGTCAGGCAGGACTTTGGTTCATGTCAGGTGAAAACTGACATGGACTAAAAATAGACTTGTCTGCCCATCTCTAGCAAACCCAACATTAACCACTATATGGCACTTGAATTTTTAACACCGTATAGTTAGAAGAAGGATCATCAGTGCCTAAGCTCACTGCCCCCAACTATTTGCCCCAATGTTGCTGAAGGTCCTTTAATCGACCTGCTATATTTGTTTAAAATGGACCAGAAATAGACTGATTGGTCTGTATAAAACTGCCAATTGGCCACTGTGAATATTGTCAAATTGGAGATGAGTGCCATCACATAACATCATTCCTTGAGTGTTTCCAGCCCACATTTTCAAAGCACATCTTGGGGCTAGTCGGACTCTGGACACACACATTGTTTTAATTGGAGAGATGCACACTTTGGGTTCATTTTTACATGATGATGATGGTGGTGGTGGTGGTGATGATGATCATCATCATCACCACCACCATCCATCAGCCACCTCCTGAACCAGACTTCATAAACCTGGCACCTTCCAAATGGTGCATACTTCAACTCCCATCATCCCCGGACAGCTTGGCCAATGGGCATGAATCTTGGGAGTTGGAGTCCAAAGCATAAGAACAAACCTGAATGTCATTCAGCTTTCATCCATATGTCTCCCACAAAGCAAAACAACAACAACAAATAACCCCCAGCCCCCCCCAACAGGTCTGCAAGTTCCCAGAATCTGCACAACTTACGTGGGGGGGGGGGACTGGTCTCCTGAGAGATCTGCAGGTCAGATTCAAAGAAATCTGGACTCATTTGAATTGGTCGTGGATTTCTCTGACATCTCTATTAAGTGAGCAATTTAAGCTGAGAACTTTTATATACATAAAGGTTTTATTTTCCCCAATATTTTTTATTTCTTTCTAAATTCTGGAAATATATGCAAGGAAGAAAGATGGATTCAGACATTCTGCCCTGCTCCCAGGAGGGGGGGCTAAATATGGTCAAACTAAACACCTCCGCATCTGGGCCAGGATCAAGCAAGTCATCCTTATACAATGAGTTTGCTGATTAGATGTGTTTAGACCCCCTCATGTTAAAAAATTTCCAAGTCTAGAAAACAAAAATCTGACCCAGACCCCCCCCATGCCCCAACGTATTTGTCAATTGATGCTTCAATTAATGTAAATGTCCATTTAGGAAGTGTCAACCTGAACCTCCAAAACCACTCAAAAATCTTCCCAATAACAATGTACATCAAAACAGCCACATCTGTGGGGTGTAACATAACTTTGTCACCCGATCCTCTGAAACATTTCCCTAGTCTGTCATATAAAGGAAATAAAAATGGCTTCCTTTAGGATGGACTCTCCCCCATCTCCCATTAGCAGATGTTATAGTTGAGGGGGAACCACAAAAAGGCTTCATGTAAAATTTCACTAACATCTCTAAAGATGAACAGCTAAAAGACTTCACCAAATACAATTTCCACCGAAAGGACACCACCTATGAGGTGAAGCGTCAGCAATAAGGAAGAACTTTGAAACATGAAATCACTCTGTGAAACTCCTGTGAAACTCAATTAATTAGAATCTGATGAAAGAAAACCCATCATCCTCTTAGAACAGTATAAAAACCCAGCAGATGCAACGCACCAGCACCAGATTACCTGAGCCTTGAGACACTCCACTTACTTGACTTCTTTTTATCTCACGACCAGGTAAGTTTGGCTGAGAGTCATATTAACTTGCTTAAAGCCTCTTGGCAATTGTGTGTGTGCTTTCCTTTCCTCCTGTTCTTGGCTTGGGCTTCGTGTTTGCGAAAACATTTTTAAAATTGCACTTACGAACTAACCAGAAGTGTTCAGCATGAAACCTTTCCTTTCTTTACTGGCTGGTAAAACCAGAGATGAGTGCAAGTCCCGAAGACAAAATACAGCAAGAGAAAACAAAATAAGGCTCAGCCATTTGCACTGCATGTGTGTTTCCAATAGGGAGGGGAGAGAAATTAGTTTCATTATTATTTTAATGAGAATTAACCAAATTTAACACGTTCAAATCAGTACAAGAACCAGAACTTGGTTATCCTACGAAATTTTCACTTCTACTTAAATTCACTATGATGTTCTCCACTTTTATACCAAAAGAATGTATACAAAAATGTGTACATTAGGGAAGTAGCAGTAGCACGCACAGAATGTGTAAACTAGTGAAAATAATGTTAATATGGATTACATTAGGCAAATAGTTTGTAACAACTGTGAGCGTTAGGCAAAATTAAACTAAAATACATGTATTAGGAGACATGCATAAAAAAATGTTAAGAGCCTTTTCATCTGATTTCTCTCTTAAAAACATCTCAAACTTCAGGGGAAATAAAACTTAAGATTGGAAAATTCTCACAGTTCTGGATGAAGCAAGCTGTACTGTTTGTTTGTGTCTGTATGTATGAACTGTGGCAGATTTGTCCATCCCTAAATTGTCACTTTTCGGTGAATTGGTTTGGCCAGCTTTCTTGGTGGGAGCTAGTTGATTTTGGCTCCATCACCCACCATTCACTGCTTAGGATGAAGGGTAAGTGGCAGAAGGTTGATTCTCAGTGTAGTAGCTGCACTTAAGGATAACTAAAGCTGCTGGTGGTGCCAACACAGAGTCTAAGAGACTCGCTCACTACCATGGCCAGGGCCGGATTAAGATAGGGGCTATTGGAGCTGCAGCTCCAGGCCCCTACCCCCAAATAGGCCCACAATCAGGACCGGTGCAGGGCAGTTTGGCGCCCCAGGCGAAATAATATTTAGCGGGCCCCCCTCTCCAAAGCAGCCCTGCTCTGCAAAAAAACAACAACCCTGCACCGCCACCACCAACCTACCTTCCCCCCCCCTGGCGGCTGCTGCTGCAGCTGCTGCCGCCGCTGCCGCCACCGATGAAGAGGAGGAAGTGACGCGACGGGACCCCCGTGCTGTTTTTTGCCGGGGAAACCATGGCAACAGGGCTGTTTAAGCCCTGTTGCCCTGGTTCCTCCCGCCAAAACAACACGGGCGGGGCTCTGGAAGGGACACGACGCGGAGAAGGTAGGTGGCGGGGGGGTCGGGGGTGGTGGGGATGGCAGTGGCGGCGGGAGGCGCAGCGGCAGCGAGCGGGAGGAGGCGCAGCGGCGAGCAGGACGGTAGGGGGCGGCGGCGGTGGCGGGTGGGAGGGAGGGAGGGTGGGGAGGCGGAGGCCTGGCGGGGGCGGCGCAGCGGAGGCAGAGGCCTGGCTGGCAGGGGTGGCGCAGCGGCAGCGAAGAGGAGCGCAGCGTTTCTGCGCCCTCTTCAGCCGCGCGCCCTCCTCAGCACCAGGCCCATGATGCTCTTAATCCGGCCCTGACCATGGCATCAAATTCCAGCACCAATGCTTGCTACTCTGGGTTGGTGGAGGGGGCAGATTTTCACATATGGTTTAAGAATAAGTGGCCAAGTCAAAGGGATGTACAGATTTTCTTAAATCCGTTCCATCTCTGTTTCACAGATTGTCGGGTGTCTTTCATTCTGTCATCTGTTCAACTTTTTTTTATTACCTGACTTTTGTTCTGCTTCTGCTAATTCACAACTTAATGCAAATTGGCACTAGTGCTGATTAGAGCAAAACTGAAAAGCTCACCCACAAGTCCACAAAGTCCACAGGACACGGAAAAACACTTTTCACTGTGGAATCTGCAGATGGATTCAGAAAAAAATCCAAACTCATTTGAATCTGTTGCCGGTTTCTTTGACATCCATAATGAGAAGTCGTTGGTGAGAAGTCTCCTAGAACTATCATGTTTAGCACAGTATTACTGTTTAATGTTTCATTTTCTGCTCTCAAAGTGCTATCAAAACTGGACTCCAGGTGATTTCTAGGTGCCTCCTGAGTCCCATAGGTTCTTAAACACATGTTGGAAAATAGAATCTGACCCTAGTGCGATTCATATTTCATTGATCTTTGTATTCTGTATCTACCCCCCACCCTGATATGTTCCTTTAGATCCACACACCAGTCCAGTCAAGATGTCTTACGGATCATGGAACCCATGCAATCCCAAGTGCCCCCCAATGACTGTGTCGATTCAGCCACCTCCGTTCACCGTGTGCATCCCAGGGCCATCGCTCTACTGTCCAGATCAACCACTCTGCATTGATCAATGCAACCCATGTGCTCCATATGGTGGAAGGGGATACCGTAGTGGTTACCGCTCAGTCTCTAGTGGTTTCAGCTCTGGAAGCATTTATCCTCAGAAATCGTGGTCCAGACGCCAGAGTTGGTGTGGCCCTTGCCAGTGATTGTAATCTCTGAAGTCACAGTCCATGGAATGAAGATGACGGAGAGCTGAGACCATAAATCCATGTTATTAACATCGACTGAATGTTTACACCTTGATTTGTGAAATACCTGTTCTGTGTCGCCGTGTTGTACTTCAATGAATTTCGGACCTTTCCACTTTCAGCCATGACTGATTTTGGATGTCTGAGCTTCCCAAAACTTCAAACAATTGCAATGTGCATCTCTCCTGTTTCCAATAAAGCCTTTCCTGCATCAAAACTCCCAGTGTCCTCTTTCTATTGTATATGCAGATATTCTCTCGAGCCCTTGAGATCTTGCGCAAGGGGTTAGAGATGTGAGGGCTGGCTCTACCATTAGGCCCAGTGAGGTAACTGCCTTAGGCAGAAGATATTGGGGGGGAGCAGCATCAGCAGTCTCCTTGCTCTTCCGCCCGATGCATCCATCCATGTGTCCCAGTCTGTCCTGCACCTTCTAAACCACCCTGCTACCCTTGGGTGTGGTGGAGGACCGTATTCCATTGACAGCATTGAAGTAAGATTCAAAGGCCAATCCAGCTGGCTGCTTCATATACAATGTATAAACAGTGCCTGCAAGACCCATCACAGCGAGGCAGCCCAGCAAGATACCATGGTCGATGGTACTGAAAGTGTCCTCTCTCATGAAGTGGAGTCATACCAGCACCCTGGTTTTCTAGGGAGCTGGTGGCAATGAAACAAGTGAGACAGCGACCAGAGTGACGTGGGCAGAAAACTCAAGAGCAAGTTTGACCGAACACAGGGTACAGCCCTTTTGAAGGCCTACTCTATGGCAATACAGGCAGCAAAATATTTTTTTCCTGCCACCATTGCGTCTGCAAAGAGCTGCCCAGTGGAGCTGTTCTGAGTGGTCACGGACCTTCTTTACACAATTTAATTTAGTTTTACATTTTTTATAATGTTTTTTATTGTGTACAGTATATTTTATATTGTATTGTATTTTTGAATTGATTGTTGTAAACCGCCCAGAGAGCTTCGGGTATTGGGTAGTATATAATAATAATAATAATAATAATAATAATAATAATAATAATAATAATAACAACAACAACAACAACAACAACAACATCAACAACAACAATAGACCCCAAGAGGAGAACTTAGACCTCTCAACAGCCCACTGTGAATGATTTGCTCAACACTTTGCAGACAAAGTTGCTCGGTTCTGCTCTGACTTGGACACTATAGTTCAGTGATGGCGAACCTTTTTGAGCCCGAGTGCCCAAACTGCAACACAAAACCAACTTATTTATTTAAAAGTGCCAACACTGCAATTAAACCTGAATACCGAGGTTTTAGTTTTAGAAAAACAACTCATACAGTTGCCCGAACGAATTAACATATTTTGTCTTAAAAGCAAAACACAATAACAGAGCTTTCAATGATACAAACAGTTTTTTGTTGGAAATAAAAATCAACTCAAAAAATTATTATAGTACTACATTGTACACGTAGCCTGAAGGGAATTTATACAAACTTTTTAAATAATTAGGCACATGTATTTTTGGATAAGGGATTCTCAACTTGTAATATGATTATATGCCAGACTGAAATTGTATGGGGCAAGCTTTACCCCGGGTCCTTTCCCTGCTTCTACAGGTGTCGGATTAGTAAAAGTAAAAGTCAACCTGTACTAGGATGAGCAAGATAAACAAGAAAACTAAATGTGCTTAACACATTTTAAACACTTTATGTCTTGGACTGCAAACACTGCATTAGGTAAAAGTTTGCATTGGGCTTGCTTTTGCACAATTAATGTGATTTTTGCTATTGCATACATGCTGATAATTTGTCAAACCTTGGCTCATACTCCGTTAGTTTGAGAGCAACACATGCAGCACTCAGGTCAACTGTTAGGACTTTACATCCAAGCCATGCTCTGTGCATCATTCTTCAAAATCTTTTAAATGTGATAAAGAATGTAGAAAAGAATTCTGTAACAGGAATTCTAGAATAAAATCATTCTATTCCACACTGTGAGAAACAAAATCATTAGTGTTTTGCAGAAGGGGACAGTCTTTTCACGATTTGGTGACCAATGGCTTGAGTGCCCACAGAGAGGTCCCTTCGTGCCAGCTGTGGCACCCGTGCCATAGGTTCGCCATCACTGCTATAGTTGATACAGACCCTGTGGATGTAACTTTGTCCTGCTTGTCCAATTTTATTGGAAACTTTTCAATTTGTACAGACTGAGGATGTGGGCAGGATCCTTGGGGAGGGGAGAGCCACCACGTGTGTACTTGATCCTTATCCTTCCTGGCTCATTAAGGCGGCCAGAGTGGGACTGACTGAGTGGGTAAGGGGAGTGGTTAATGCCTCTCTTCACCAAGGCACGGTACCAACCTACCTGAAGGAGGCAGTGGTGAGACCCTTGGTAAAAAAAAGCCCTCCCTGAATCCCACTTCATTGGATAATTATTGGCCAGTCTCCAATGTTACTTTTCGGGCCAGGTATTTGAGTGCGTAGTGGCTTCCCAACTCCAGGGATTCCTGGATGAGACGGATTATCAAGATCCATTTCAGTCTGGCTTCAGGCCTGGCTACGGGACAAAAACAGCTTTGGTCACCTTGATAGATGACCAATGCTGGGAACTAGACAGGGGGAGTGTGTCCCTGTTGGTTCTCCTGGACCTCTCAGCGGCTTTTGGTACCATCGTCCATGATGGTATCCTTCTAGGCTCCCTCGCTGGGATGGGTCTTGGAGGCACTGTTCTACAGTGGCTCCATTCCTTCCTGGAGTTGCAGACCCAGAAGGTGGTGCTGGGGGAACCCTGTTTGACTCCCTGGCCATTGGCCTATGGAGTTCCTCAGGGTTGCCTCTTGTCCCCCATGCTATTTAATATATACATGAAGCCATTGGGATAGGTTGTTCGGAGTTTTACATAACAAACACAGCGCCGGGGACCCGGAAGAGAAGTGCTGGGGACCTGGAAGTTCCTTTTCCTCGTCTGCTGTAGCAAGAGGATTTGCTGAGCCGGGGCAAGCTAAGGTTGTGTAGAGCTTGTGGGGGTCGAGCAGGGTGAGTTTGCCCTGCTTCCACCCCCCGATAGAGATCCACGCATATCCCTAGCTAGGATTTTTAAATTGTATACTGTTTTCCGTGTATTTTATTCTGCTTTGTTTCATTTTATATTGTACATCGCCCAGAGTAGCCAGGTTCCAGCTAGATGGGCAATCTAGAAATGTAATAAATAAATAAAGGTTGTGAGCCACCTTGGGTCCCAGTGTTGGGGGAAAAGGTAGGATACAAATAAAGATGATGATGATGATGATGATGATGATGATGATGATGATGATGATGGTGATGATGGTGATGTACAGGGTGCCATCTTGTCCTTTGCCGTGGTTAGCAAAATGTCTTTGGCCAGCCCTGAGGGATGTGGTGTCGGGATTGGTGAGAATTTCATTTCAGTAGGCTTTCCAGAATAACTTACCAGCATTCTCAAAATGTTATGTAATCAGGACAAAAACAAATTTATTTGGAGAAAGAAGGATGCAGGAGGAAATGTGTTCAGTTACACACGGTTTCATTTAAGAGGACAACCAGATGTAAGCACGCAAGGAAGCAATATTTAATCAATACTGGCCCCTGGAGGCTGGGGGCATCGATGTCAGTGGGGCAGTGTATCCACACCGGGTTGTAGTCTGAACTTTTGAGGAGGTATCCATGCTGCTGAACCTATCTTGGGGATAGGGTATAGGGTTCAGCAGCACGGATAGCACCTTGAAAGTTCAGGATAAAACTCAGGGTGTATATACCACTCCACTGAATATGGAGCCACCAGCCCCCTTTAATACTGCTCTTAAAGGAGTGGATACAGCACCCCCACCCCATATAAAATGTGCACAGTTAGTTATTAGAATTACTGATTACATCTGGCATGATTAATTCCCATTGCTTTTTTGTAATGTGTTTAAATCCAGAGCTGTCAGCTTAAGTGAAACTCAGACAGAAACTCAGGGACCATCTCAAGGAGAACTCATAGAGTTCTATGTGTCCTACAGCTGGGGCCTAGGCATGGAGCCACTGTCAGATCCTGTTAGTGCAGACTGTTGATGTAACTCTGGAGTGCTGAATGTTGGCCCCCGAGGCCAGTTCTCTTCCTCATGGGTAGATTTTTTGGTGCAGCTTTTGTCACATTCCAAAAGGTTGAAAGTCCTCTCCTAAGGTTTAGTTATTGGCAGTGAGAGCTTCACGCTAACATATGTTGGTGCTTTGGATATTCTGTCCTCCCTCCTGTTTCCTTTTGGTCCCGCCCCTTTTTGTCTATGGGCCTGCCCTCCCCCAGAATGTGGCCTCTGAATCCTTTTCCAAAATGGAATCCAGAGTTCTTGCTGAAAGACGTTCAAGAGCCCTGGCCTGGTGTGTCACTGAACATGGCCATGCTTTGGTTCTTCAATCTGTGCCTAGGGATGTGCGATACAGGAAAACTATTGCCAAAACTGAACCGAGTCGGGGGACTTGGGGGTGGTTTGGCTTCAACGAAATTTCTCAAAATATTTGCACAAATTTGGAGCTGAGAACTGCATATCCCTAGTGCAAATTGCGTAAATTATTTATTTATTTGTTTGTTTTATTTGTATCCCACCTTTTTTCGTGCAAGGAACCCAAGGTAGCTTACATAATCCTCCTCCTCTCCATTGTATCCTCACAACAACCCTGTGAGGTAGGTTAGGCTGAGGGTCAGTGACTGGCTCAAAGTCACCCAGCGAGCTTCAGGGCAGGGTGAGGGACCAGGGCCTGGGTTTCCTGAGTCCCAGTCCAACATTTTAACCACTACAGACTGAGGACCTAAATTTTGTGCAAATTTCCCAGACTTTTTTTTTTTTTTTAATTATACAAATTGGGTCCCTTTTAAAAACTTGCATCAGATCAACTTGGTCACCAGAGCAGGGTTGACGGAACAGTATCCATGAAGCTGAGTCAAGAATATCCATCAGATTTTCACCCCCTATCAGATTCCTCATACATCCCTAGCTGTGCCTTCCTCCTTTGCTCAGTGACATTCCATGTTGCAAGAAGATGTCTAAGACAACTGGGCCTTGAATCAAAACATTGCAATGTGACTCTCCACTTGTGAAGGACTTCAGACATCCTGAAACATGAGTGTTGCAGCAGGACCATGTATGGTCAAGGGGGAGACCTTCAGAGACCTTCCCTTGCTAGCCCTGAACCTGAACATTTCTTTTAACTATAAAGAAAAGTGGAGATGTTCCAGAGAGTGATAAAAGGAAAGTGAACTCCTTCCCTTCCCTTTCCTCACTGCAGGTATCATGAAATTAGATATGGAGAAATCGGACAGTTTTGCTTTCTCGTTTTGAAAATCTCAAGTTTTTTTCTCTCCCAGATATGAAGACCCTTGCAAATTTGGGGAAAATATCATAAAAAAATTGAGCTGAACTGACATTCAGTAAGTTGTGCCTAGCATGGTAAAGGACCGTGATGTACCTGCCTTCAATGTAGCTGTTCAAAGATGAAAACCCTGCCAGGAAAACATGGATGGCAACCCTCATTCAGCACCACTATGATGGTTGAATACAGTGCACCAGAGTTTCAGAAGATGGTTTTAAGAACTTAGCACTCAAAGTTGTGGTCCTGGATGAAAAAATATACCGTGTTTTGGTTTCTCCCACATCCCCCCCCCCATTAAGTAATTTTTGTCCTGAGTACAAAGAATAGCGTGAATGCCAGTAAATTCTTCTGGAAACCAAAATGAAATGAAATTCTCACTGATCCCTACACCACATCTCTCAGAGCTGGCCGAAGACATTTTCTACCAGAGGCAATGGGCAAGATGACACCCTGTTTATTGTATGTAAAGAGGCCAACTGAACTGCTGTGGAAACTTAGTTCAACACTGGCAATGGGATAGAGTCCTCCACCACACTCAAGGGTAGCGGGGTAGTTCAGAGGGTGCAGGACAGGCTGGGACACATGGCTGGGGAGCTCAGGTGGAACAGCAAAGAGCGTGCAGATGCTGCTCCCCCATAACTCCTGCCTGAGGCAGTTGCTTCACTGTACCTAATGGTAGAGCCAGCCCTCACATCTCTAATTCATCTCCCTTGCTCAGGTTCTCAAGGGCTCCAGCAAATATCTGCATCACCAGGGATTCCCTCAAGTATGTAGAAAGCAGAACTGGATTTGGGGAGTGGTCATCCCATTTGGCTTCTTAACTAAGTTTGTTGCTACATGGAATCATACAGTAGCAAGAGGATACTGGGAGTTTTGATGCAGGGAAGGCTTTATTGGAAACAGGAGAGAATCGAGATGCACATTACAATGGTGTGAAGTGTTGGGAAGCTCAGATGTGCAAAATCAGACATGGCTGAAAGTGGAAAGGTCTGATAAACAGTGACATACAACACAGGGAACTAACAAGTATTTTGCAAATCCAGGTGTAAACATTCGGTTGATGTTAATAACATGGATTTATGGTCTCAGCTCTCTGTCGTCTTCCTTCCGTGGACTGTGGCAATCACTGGCAAGGGCCACACCAACTCTGGCGTCTGGACTGCGATTTTTGAGGATAAATGCTTCCAGAGCTGAAACCACTAGAGATTGAGCGGTATCCACTACCGTATCCCCGTCCACCATATGGAGCACATGGGATCAATGCAGAGTGGTTGATCTGGACAGTAGAGCGATGGCCCTGGGATGCACACGGTGAACGGAGGTGGCTGAATCGACACAGTCATTGGGGGGCACTTGGGATTGCATGGGTCCCATGATCCGTAAGACATCTCGAGTAGACTGGTGTGTAGATCTAAAGGAACACATCAGGGTGCGGAGTAGATAAAGAATACAAAGATCAGTAAGATATGAATCCCACCGGGGTCGGATTCTGTTTTCTAACATGTGTTTAAGAACCTATGGGACTCAGGAGGCACCTAGAAATCTCCTGGAGTCCAATTTTGATAGCCCTTCGATCACAGAAAGTAAAACATTGAACAGTAATACTGTATTAAACATGATAGTTTTAGGAGACTTCTCACCAAGGACTTGATATGGATGATGAAGAAATAGGCGATGGATTCAAGCGTTAGGCATTTTCTGAATCCATCTGTGGATTCCATAGTGGTGTGGACTTTTTCCGAGTCCCATGGACTCTGTGGACTTGTGGGTCAGTTTTTCACTTTTGCACCAATCTGCATTAGTACCAATTTGCATTAAGTTTTGTATTAGCAGAAGCAGAACAAAATAGGGGGGAAATGAAAGACACCTTACAATGTGAGCAAGACAGATGGCATGGATTTAAGAAAATCTTCCATCCCTGTGACTTGGCCACTTATTCCTAATCAATATCTGAAACATGCCCCCACTATCCACATTTTGCATGCATTACTCCTAATGTATGTATTTCAATGCCATTTTGTGTAATGCACACGTTTTTACAAGCACTTTCCTTAATATTGTTCATATTAACATTATTAAGTGTAGAAGTGCTCACTTCAAAGGATAACTGAGTTTCGGTACCTGTGGTGATTGGAAAGTGTGAAATTTGGTATATTCTCATTAAATTCCTAAATAAACTAATTTCTCTCACATCCCTGTTGTAAATACAAAACACAGTGCAAATTGCTCTGTCCTATTTTTTCTTTTTCTTTTTCAGTTGCATTCTTCCTTTTGGATTTGCACTCTCTGGTTTTCCCAACCATAAAAGGAAGTAAAGGTTTCATGCTGAACACTTCTGGCTACGTGGTAAGTGCCAGAAAATGATTTAGCAAACAGCAAAAAATGATTTAGCAAACAGCAAGCCTGAGGCAAGGAAAGGAGGAGAGGAAAACACACACACACACAGTACATCCACACACGCACACACAATTGCCAAGAGGCTTTAAGCAAGTTAAACCAGTCTCAGCAAAACGTACCTGGTCGTGGGATGAAAAGAACTCAAGTGGAGCTTCTCAGTGCTCAGGTAATCTGGTGCTGGTGCTTTGCGTCTGCTGGGTTTTTATACCAATCCGAGAGGATGATGGGTTTTCTTTTCATCAGATTCTAATTAATTGTTAATACCTGGGAGTTTCACAGAGTGATTTCATGCTTCAAAGTTCTTCCTCATTCCTGATGCTTCACCCCATAGGTGGTGTCCTTTCTGTGGAAATTGTAGTTTGTCATATGGATGTGCGCCTTGCACATGACTTAATTGGGGGGTGGAAGTGGGGCACCCCCCACTTCCTGCTCACACACACCCCGAGCCCCATGAAACTTACCTTTTCCCGTCTCGGCACATCTCCCCGGAGAAGAGCCGGGGAGAGGTACTTCTGGGTTCCCGGAGCTGCGTTTTTCACATAAATACCATAGAAAACCACTTTAAAATGGCCACCATTTGCTATTCATGGCTGTTTTAAGGTGGTTTTCTATGGTATTTACGTGAAAAACGCAGTGCCGAGGACCCAGAAGTGACACGATGGGTCTCGTCGCTGTGTCAGGAAGTGAGGGAGTATACATCCCTAGTTGGTCAAGCCTTTTAGCTGTTCATCTTAGAGTTGTTACTGAAGTTTTACTTGATGCCAATTCGGAAGCCATTTTGTGGTTCTCCCTCAACTGTAACATCTGCTAATGGAGGAGGGCGGGAGTCCATCCTAAGGGCAGCCAGTTTTATTTTAGTTATGTTAAAGACTAGAGCAATGTTTCAGAGGATGGGGTGACACAGACCAAAGAGATGTTACACCACACAGATAGGGTCGTTCAGATGTACATTGCTATGGGTCAAGTTCTTCAACATGGTTTTGGAGGTTCAGGTTGAGAGTTCCTAAATGGACATTTACAGTAACTGAAGCATCAATTAAAAAAATAAGTTAGGGTGCTGGGGTGTGTGTGTTCTGGGTCAATTTTTTTTTTTCTGGACTAGGGAAATGTTTAACAGGAGGGGTCTAATCACATCTAATCAGCAAACTCATTGTATCAGGATGACTACAGACTTACTCCTGCGTGATCCTGGCCCAGATGTGGAGGTGTTTAGTTTGACCATGTTTACCACCCCTTCACCTGACCAGGTCAAAATGTCCAAATCCGTCCTTCTTCATTGAATATATTTCCAGAGTGGTTTAAGAAATAAAACTACTGGGGAAAATAAACCTTTTATGTATATAAATGTTCTTAGTTCAAATTGCTCACTTGCATACAGGGATGTCAGAGAAGTCCATGACAGATTCAAATAACTCCAGATTTCTATGAATCTGTCCTGCAGATTCCACAGCAACCAGTTGTTTCCAAGTCTTGCAGATTCTGGGAACTTCAAGACATGGTTTTTGCTGATCTTGTTCTGTTGTTGTTGTTGTTTTCACTTTGGTGAGAGGGGCATTTGCACAAAATCACACTTGTGTTCATATGCATTAGCCCAAGTGTGCACTGTGCAACTGGAGTGAAATTCTTGTACATTCCTATAGTGGAAAGGCAATGGAATGAAAGACGCTTGACAGTCCGGGAGAAGCAGATCGAATGCATTTAGCAAAACTTCCACAACAGTTTTTCTTTTCTTCTTTTCATTTTTCTTCTTCATTTAAATATGTTGATGCTGTATGTGCATATGTGAGTGCTTAAACATTATCTCCCTTAAAAACAACAACAGCAGCAGCAGCAACAAGCATTCATGCTTACTAAATGGTTGGGGGCATTTGTTTTTGTTATTTGTTTTAAAATGATCATCCTGAGGGTTTGTATGCATAATCTGTTACCAACATTCCAAAAGCCACAATTCTTGTTGAAACTCAAATGGAGCTGGCAGTTGAACCCTACGTTGACACGAACTATGGGCAACATCCTCTACTGCCCCTGAGGGCAGCAGGTTAGTTTAGGGGGCTCAAGGCGAGCTGTGTGGCACACACATCTTCCCTCCAGCACCTTGGCACCACTGCATCTACCACTTGAGGTGGCTGCATCTCATTCTGCCTAAGGGTGAGTAGGGATATATGAGAAATTTGTTTCAGTTCAATTTTGATCAGGACAGTACCCCATTTGCACCTTCAGGACTGAACACGGACTTGGATGTCATCTACAATCAGCATCTCTACACTTCCAAGCTTGTGATGTGATTTGCACACTCCCCAAAAATGTTTTCAACAGCATGCGTACATTTGAAAAATGCGTATGAAAAAAATGTATACTTTTGAAAGATGCACACAAATACACTTTAGGCAGTGGGAGAAGAATGCACACCTTTCAGTGACGTGCATAATTGATGTGTACACACATGTGCACGAGTATACAGAAGGATTTTTGTGTGAAAAGAAAAATGCAGAGCTCGAATTCTGATATGGACTCAAGTCAGAATGAGCTTTGAGATGGAATTTGGAGAACTCCGGTGAGCTCCAGTTTTCCTGATTCACACATATGGGGGTTACACGAACCTGCTTGTTGATCGTGGTTCTCCGCGGCTTGCCCCTCCGCGCCACTGCCGGCCCTCGCTCAATCTTCTGAGCGGCATGGAGCATTCTCTGCGCGGCTCGAGCTGCCATCGCCGGTCAAGCCGCGTTCCTCCGAAGCATCTCTCCTGGCTGCTCCAGCGCGCTGGAGCAGGGTCCCATTGCGTCACTTCCGTCACGGCGGAAGTGACGCGATGGGACCAGCGCAGCCGGCATGGCTGGCTCGCCATGCAGCACCAAGACAAGGAGCCGCACCAGGATCTGGTAGGCCTACATGAGCCTCATGCGGGCACAAGTGGGGCCGAGTTCGGCCCCGCTGAGTCCACGCAAGGCGAGCGGTAACACATCCCTAAGAAGGGCTGGTCCTGGAGGAGGGATTTCTGGGAGAGAACATCTGGATGAAAGTTGAATATGACATTTGGATGTGTTCATATCCTTACAGTTTAGGACAGGCATCCCCAACTTGTAGCCCTCCAGATGTTTTGAACTCCAGCTACCAAGATTCATGTCCATTGGCCAAGCTGGCTGGGGCTGATGGGAGTTGAAGTCTGCACCATTTGGAAGGTGCCAGGTTTAGGAAGTCTGGTTCTGGAGGTGGCTGAGGGTTTGTTTTTTTCCTTCAAAAAATGAAGCCAAAATGTGCACTTCTCCGACGTGTGGTAACAACGTGTGTCCAGGAGTCCCACTACCGCCAAGATGTGCTTTGAAAATGTGCACTGGAGACACTAAAGGAATGACGCTATGTGTGATGGCACTGCATCTCCGCTTTGGCAGCAGGCACAGTGGACAATTGGCATTTTTAGATGGACCGATCAGTCTATTTCTGGTCCATATTAAATAAATATAGCAGGTATATGAAAGGACCTTCAGCAACATAGTTAAGGGCAAATAGTTGGGGGAAGTGAGCTAAAGCTGTGATTGTTCTTCTAACTATACTGTGTTAAAAATTCAAGTGTGGTATAATGGTTAATGCAGGGTTTAACCAGCACTAGATATGGACAGACCAGTCTGCTTTTTGTCCATGCAAGTTTCACCTGTGTTTATCCCTAAGTCTGTTCTGTCCTCTTTCCACATCGGTCCACATTAAATATATTAATAATAAAAAAGAATGCAAAATTCCATTCTCAAATAAGTTACATTAAATTGCATTTAACAAAATAAACGTTTTGGTGCACATTTTTAATCCTCAAATAGGCATTGCTATGTGGATTTCAGTATGGGGGGGTTTTGTGCAAAGAATTGCATTGCAAAATTCCGAGAAGTGAGGAAACTGAAGGATGACTATGTTCCTATCTGTCTATGATTCCAGGAAATACAAATCAGGTTAGTCCAGGAAATACACATCAGGTTGACACCATGCTGACTACTGTACTGCATCATTTTGGCCAATTAATGGATCCCCACTTCAGCATCTATATCTGAAGCATCTATGAATCCCAGGTTACATCACAATGAGCAAAAATTCTTGTTCCATGTCTATTGGACACCACCAAATCTCTTTAATCAGGGTTTGTCTAATTGCAGGAGACGTAACAAGGATAATGCTTCATTTAACCATATGTTTTGGCAATGACCGAAAGTTGCCACATTTTTTGGAGGAGGTTAATATATGGATAAAACTTTTCATGTTTATCAAGGTACACATTTTCTTAAATTATCTACCTGCTTCCAGGAAGATAATGCAAAATCTGTCCTCCAATTTCCTGAAAGTTTTCTTTCCCCATGAAAGAGGCTTCCATTGTTCTGCCGTATTCTCAGAGTGCTTTATACTTTATTTTTGTGGTGTTTTTGAGCTTAGAACTGCAAGGTGATCAAAGGCGGTGTGCGTGTTTTCTTTCTATTTAACATCTATCCATTGCCCTGCAGCTTCTCCCAGGCTGCCTGCACTTCCTGATCTGAAAGCGTCCTGTTGGAGGAATTACTAGGGATCTATGGACATTGTAAAATCCATTCCATCTATGTTTCACAGATTTGTCAGGTGCCTGTCATTCAATCATCTGCTCATTGATGGAATCGGATTTTGCTCAAATGTATTCGTATGCATTTGCACAGACTCCTGCAAACTCTTACTCCCAAAAGTGCACAAATCCCACCAAAATAGTCAAATCCTCAAGGAATGCATTTTTCCCACATTAGTCTAGGGGGGAAATGCACATTTTTGGTCAGTGTATTTTTAAACTTATTTTTCTATGACTAGATTTGCATGACATTATGTAAAATCATAAAGAGAAATGGTACAAGGGTCTGCAGGATCCAGGCTGCTGGAAAGATGATTGTACTATGAAAGACTCATACACACTCCTTGGACACCTCTCAAATAAGGTAATCACAAGACACAAACCAAACCCATGAGAATTTCTCTGAAATTTTCTTCCCCATTGAATTACTTTTTCCAAAGCAATTGATTTTCTATCAAATTGCATGATAACGGTCAGATCAAATGTGGAAGAAATTTTCAGCACAGCACTATTTTGAATAACTGTAGTCAATCATGTTGAGGCTAAGCAGGCTTAAATTGCCCAGCAGACCTCTGCCCTGCAAGTGTCAGGAAGGAATATGCAGCCACATGTCATCTCCTGGACATGCTCCACCCCTATATCAGCTAATATAAGGAGAATCACGGTAATTACACTCCTATATCAGGCTGGGCACAAATTTGTTTCCACTTGAACGTATTTGCGTCAGGCAAAAGTAACAGCATTTGCCCAATCTTCAGTTCATTCTCTCCTGTTTCTGCATCAGTTGGCAGCATACAGTATTTTTCCATGTATAAGACTATACTTTTCCCTAAAATCATTAGACTAAAAATTGAGGGTCGTCTTATACACGGAAGTAAGCCGAGGAGAGAACCGCATGGTTGCGAAACTGCCCAGTGGGGGGTGTCTTATACATGGGGGCATCTTATACATGGAAAAATACGGTATATTTTTTTCAGCTGGTAGAAACATTTTTTGGGGTATTTCCATGCACATTTCTCCAGATAGAGGGAGATTCCCTTTATTTAGTGATTTTTGTATCCCCCCCGCCCAATATACACCTTTCTTTTCTACTCATCTTTTGACTGGAAAGATGCATCACAACTTTATGGGAAGTGCAAATACTTAAGTGAAGCTGTGTTCTGGTTCCCAATTTATTTGGAAGGTATGATTTTCACAAGTTCTTATCAAACTATCAACTGAACAAAATTCTCCTCCATTTCTAGGGAGCAGGAGGGAATTCTGGCTTTGCCCAGCTCCTCCTCTTCCAGGTTAAGGATGAACACCCTTGGCCAAAGCCCACCTCATGAATCCTGGAGCTGGCATTCAGGCATGTGTGCAGTTCTTCAACCTACGTAGGGATGTAGGAGAAATTCATTTCCATTCATTTTTTATCAGGGTTTTACCCTGTTCATGCTTTCTAGACTGAACATGGACTCAGACATAATCTGCAGTTAAAGACTGTACATTTCTGAGCTTGCAATGTGATTTTCCATAGCCCATAGGGATGTGTGTGGAGCTCGATTCGGGGGGGTGGAAGTCCTGCAAACTCACCAGGCTCAACCCCCCCCAGCTGCGCTCGGCCTACCTGCTTCCCCGGCTCAAATTGCATTCTCATGAGCCTAGCCAGGGAAGCGACTTCCAGATTCCTGGTGCCATGTTTTTTCCATAGAAAATGGCATAAGATACATTAAAAACAGCCACGATCTGTGCAAGTTATGCAAATTGTGGCCGCTTTTCAATCAGGGATGTTGAAGAGTCCTTGGTCCCAAGTCCCGAGTCGAGTCCCGAGTCTTTGGACCCGAGTCTAGAGTCGAGTCTAGAGTCCGAGGTCCAAAATGGTGACTCGAGTCGAGTCCCGAGTCCCTCCCAAAGCGGCAGCCCATGGAGGGAGCAGGAGGGTCTCCGCGAGAGGAAGAAGAGCTGCCCTTCCTCCCGCGGAGACCCTCCTGCTCCCTCCATGGGTTGCTGCTGCTGCCGCCCTCACCTCCACCTCCGCCGCCCTCACGTCACCGCTGCCGCCGCCCTCACCTCGCCAATGCCGCCACCCTCACCTCGCCTCTGCCACCGCCGCCGCTGCCACCGCCACTGCCCTCGCCGCCCTCACCTCCACCTCCGCCGCCCTCACCTCACCGCCGCCGCCGCTGCCCTCGCCGCCGCCCTCGCCTCTGCCGCCGCCGCCGCCCTCACCTCCTCTTCCTCCTCCTCCTCCGCCGCCGCCACCGCCGCCGTCGACCTCGTCGCCATCGCCATAGCACACAGCACGCCGCGTCACGCCGCCAGCGCCGTCGCTCTGTTTTTGGCGGGGTTGCTGTGGTTCAAAAACAGAGCGACGGCACTGGCAGCGTGATGTGGCATGCCGCGTCACGCCACTAGCGACGGCGCTCTGTTTTTGAACCACAGCAACCCCGCCAAAAACAGAGCAACGGCGCTCTGTTTTTGAACTACAGCAACCCCGCCAAAAACAGAGCGACGGCGCTGGCGGTGTGACGCGGCGTGCTGTGTGCTACGGCGATGGCAACGAGGTCGGCGGAGGCGGAGGCGGAGGAGGAGGTGAGGGCGGCGGCGGCGGCAGAGCCAGAGCGGTGGCGGAGGCGGAGGAAGAGGAGTCCTTGGGCTCGAGTCCCGAGTCGAGTCTCGAGTCCCACATAAATTATTGGGACTCGAGTGGGACTCGAGTCAGAGGGGGGACTCAGTCGGACTCACGAGTTGAGTCCCCGAGTCCGAGTCCCCATCCCTGCTTTTCATGTATCTTATGCCATTTTCTACATAAAAAACGTAGCGCTGGGAACCTGGAAGTCTGGCGAGTGTCTCAGCTGGTGCTCGCTTTTGGCCCAGCTTAGCAGGCATGGTGGCAGTGCTTCCCGAGCGCCAACCGAGTCGGGTGGTGGGCAGATTGCCCACCCCTAATTTGCGGACCCAGAAGAATGTGTTCGTCAGTATGCACACATTTAAAAAATGAGGACAGATAAAAATGCATACATTAAAAAAAATGTGTACATTTCAAAATGCCTACGTTTCGAAACTGTTTCTTCTGATTTGAAATTCTAGGACAGCCCTAGCTGATAGTGGGCTGCAGAACAACTTATTTCTGGCTGTGGCTTACATTCATAGAGAGGAAGCAGTCACAGAGAAGATACATACAATCATAGAGGAGATACATTCATAGAGATGTAGGGAAGGCATCTTCATGGGAAGTTTACCCACCACTATGATCTTCTTTATGGAGTCTCTGGGGGAATCCAAACTTGTTCAGAAAATAGTTTGAAAATCTCTGTTCTAACCTATTACCATATATATCACATTACAGCCCCATCCAATGTGCGTACCCATAACCCTCTGAACTTGGAGGATTACGGGCATCCAATGGAAGGTCAGAGAAGCGTGGCAGCTAGGATTGCCACCACACTCCCTGTGCCCTCCAAAACATTTAGATGGCCAACTTCAGCAGTCTCATGTCCCCCCCCCCCCCACCAGTGATTCAGAGAAGGGAAAGAGAAGCAAACAAACTAAAGGGATTGAGATGTATCTCATGTGCTCCACGTCCAGAATTAACTTGGGAAATAACTCATGTTAAACCCCAAATCAGGAAGGATATGACTCTGGGCAGAGGGAACCAGATAAATAATAATAATAATAATAATAATAATAATAATAATAATAATAATAATAATAATAGACCATTGGAAAACCTTTCATTTCTAATCTACATGCTGCTTCAGCTTTTGATTTCTACCTGTTGCATCACAGATACATGTGTGGTGATGCTGTTCATAAAAACAGTAAGAATGTTGGGGCTGTAGCCAGTTAGAGAGGGACAGCTTTTCTTTTTCTTTTTTAAATCTGTTCCATCACCTTTGCGGATTGTCAAGCATCTTTCATTCTACCATCCACTCAATGATGGAATCAAATTTTTCTCAATGTCCCAGACTTGTGTTCAGATTGGGAAGTGCACACTCGCTCGAATATGCACTTCTGAAGATGTGCATTTGAGCAACTGTGTAACCCCCCCCCCATCAACATTTTCACCCTTAAGCCTACGGGTCATTTTGGAAAATTTTAATATCCATATAAGTATCCATTCACAAGTGGCATCTAAATGCCACCCATTCAAATGCTGAAAGAATTGTTAGGTTCTCAATCCATTGCATTATAGGATGTGAGCGTTTATCCTTCCAATGTTGTAATATCAGCCTTTCAGATATCAACAGGCTGTGGAGAATCCATTTGCTTTTGCCCTGACTGTGTATTAACTTCCAGGAAGCAGGGATATAATTTAAGAGGACATGTAATCAGTAAGTATTAAAGAGTGTTCCAATTAAAGGTTTATTCATATAATAACCTCCTCCCAAAAAGCGACTACTATTGGTCACTACCAAAACATATGGTTAAAAGAAGCATTAGCTGTGTTACACCTCCAACAATTAGGAAAACCCATTATTAAAGAGATGTTGTGGTGTCCAATACACATGGAACAAGAACTTTTGCTCAATATAGCGTAACCTGAGATTCACAGATCCTTCAGATACAAATGCTACATTGGGTATCCATTGACTGGACAAAATGGGACAGTAGTCAGCATGGTTAAGTGAGACAACCTTGTATTTCCTGGAATAACCTGATTCCCCGGACTCATACACAGATAGGAACATAATCATCTTTCAGTTTCCACACCTCTCTGAATTTTGCAATACAATTCTTGGCTCAAAAATCCCATGCTCAGATCCAAATACCAATGCCTATTTTAAGATTAAAATGTGTGCAAAAATGTGCATCATGTGAAATGCAATTTAATTTAAATTGTATTTAAATGGAATTCATTATTCATTTTTTTTAATATATATATATATATATATATATATATATATATATATAATTTTTACTTTTTCATTGCAGACTGATGTGGAAAGAGGAGAGAACAGACTTAGGAATGAACACAGGTGAAATTGACATGGACCAAAAGTTGACTTGTCTGTCCATCTCTAGTCCTAGTCAAACCCAACATTAACTACTATATGGCACTTGAATTTTTAACACCCCTATAGTTAGAAAGAGTATCACTGCCTTGGCTCACTGCACTCAACTATTTGCCCCCAACGATGTTGCTGAAGGTCCCCAGTATCTGCATGACTTGGAAACAGCTGGTTGCTGTGGAATCTGTAGCACAGATTCAGAGAAATCTGGACACATTTGAATCGGTTGTGGATTTCTCCAACATCTCTATGTGCAAGTAAGCAATTAAAACTGAGAACATTTATATATGTAAAGTGCCCCCCACCCCAGTATTTATATTTCCTTCAAAATTCTGGAAATATATGCAAGGAAGAAAGAAGGATTCAGACATTATGACCTACTCCCAGCATTGGGTGGGGGGGTGTTGTATGGTAAAATGAAACACCTCCACATCTGTGCCAGGATCAAGCAGGATAAATTCTGTATTCATCCCAATTGAATGAGTTTGTTGTTTAGATGAGTTTGGACCCCTCCTGTTGAATATTTCCCTAGTCAGGAAAAAATAAAAATGTGCCCCAGAAATCTCCCTCAGCATCCCAACATACCTTTTAATTGATGCTTCAATTAATAGTCCAGTTAGGAAGTCTCAACCTGAACCTCCAAAGCCACTGTTTAAAAACTAGACCCATAGCAATGTACATCTAAGGGACTCCATCTGTGCGTTATAACATAAGTTTGGTGAATAGGTCTATGTCAGCCCATCCTCTAAAGCATTTATCAAGTGTTTAATAAAAATGGCAGCCCTTATGATGGACCCAACCACTCCTTTCCTGCTGCTATACTTGAGGGGGAACCACAAAAAGGCTTCCAAATTTGGCTTCATGTAAAATTTCTGTAACAATTCTAAAGATGAACAGCTAAAAGACTTGTCCCACTACATTTTCCACAGAAAGGACACCACCTATGGGGTGAAGTGTCAGGAATGAGGAAGAACTTTGAAACATGAAATCACTCTGTGAAACTCCTGGGGTGTTAGCAATTAATTAGAATCTGATGAAAAGAAAACCCATCATCCTCTCAGAATGGTATAAAAACCCAGCAGACGCAAAGCACCAGCACCAGATTACCTGTGAACTGAGACGCTCCACTTGAGTTCTTTTCATTCCACGGCCAGGTAAGTTTGACTGATAGTGATACTTGTTTTAACTTGCTTAAAGCCTCTTGGGGTGTGTGTGTGTGTGTGTGTGTGTGTGTGTGTGTGTGTGATTTCCACTCTTCTTTTCCTTGCCACAATGCCACAAGTTTTCTGTTGGCTAAATTGTTTTTTTAGATTGCACTTAACAAGTAGCCAGATCTGTTCAGCATGAAACCTTTACTTTTTTTACTGACTGGTAAAACCAGATGGCACAATTCCAGAATAAAAAACACACACAACCCCTCCCCCAAAAAAGGGAGGGCTGAGCAATATGCACTGCATGTGAGTGTTTACAATACAGATGGGAAAGAAATTAGTTTGGTTAGGATTCTAATGAGAATTTATCTAATTCCACATCATCAAATCAGTACAAGAATCTAAACTCGGTTATCAAATGTGTACATTAGAGAATTAGCACACACACAAAATGTGTATACAAGTGAAAATAAAGTTAATATGCATTGCATTAGGCAAAGTTCTTGTAAAAATGTATGCTTTAGGCAAAATTGCTTTAAAATGCATGTACAGTCATGCCTTGGATTGAGAGCATAATTCTTTCCGGAAATGTGCTTGTAATCCAAAAGACTCTTATATCAAAACGAAATCCCCCCAAAAAAATTTGTACAGAGATTTTTAATTTAAGCCGTACTACAGTACTTGTATTGCAAGACGTCGCTTGTATATCAAGTAAAAAAAAAATAATTAAATAAATATTTAAAAATTTGCTTGTCTTGCAAAACGCTATCAAACCAAGTTACTTGCAATCCAAGGTATTACTGTATCAGAAGAAATGCATATAAAATGTGAGCAGATTCTTCATGTGATTTCTCTTTTTTAAAAAATCTCAAAGTTCAGGCCAACAAAAACTTATGATTGGAAAATTCTCCAAGTTCTGGACAAGCCAACTGTTACTGAGTGGGGAGTGCAGGACCTGTGAGGAACTGAAACTGATAGATTTCTCCTTCCCTATATTTTTTTTTACTTTTGGGTGAATTTCATCAGTCAGCTTTATTGGCTGGCAGCTAGTTGATTTTGGCTCTATCACCCATCCTTTCACCACCTAGGATGAAGGGTGACTCATGGAACGTTGATCATCAGTGTAGCTGCAGTTAGAGGTAACTCAGGCTGATGGTGGTGCCCACACAGAGTCTAGCAGTAGTTGGGTATTATTGCATGGAATATGAGCACCAATGCAAGGTATTCTGGGTTTGTGGAGGGGGTAGATTTTCAGATGTTGATTAGGAATAATTGGCCAAGTCACATGGAAGTACAGATTTTCATCAATCTGTTGCATCGGTGTTTCTCAGATCAGGCATCTTTCGTTCAGTCTTCTGTTCAATCCCACCTCCACCCCCCATAATGTTGTTCTACTTGTGCTAATTTACAACTTTATGCAAACCAGTGCTAATTTGAATTAGTGCTAATGCAGGTTAGTTCAAATCCTCCCCAAAGTGTGTGGGGGGGGAAACTACCCCACAGGTCTCCATAATCCATGTGACTCGGAAAAAAAAGACAGTCCATGGTTGAATCTGATGGTCATATTCATAAAATCCAAACTCATTTGATTCTATTACCAATTTCTTTGCCATCCATACTAAGTCCTTCATGTGAGGTCTCCTAGAACTATCATATTTAACACAGTATTTAGTGTTTAGTGTTTTCTTTCTGCTAACAAAATGCTATCAAAACTGGACTCCAGGTGATTTCTAGGTGCCTCCTGAGTCCCATAGGTTCTTAAACACATGTTGGAAAATAGAATCTCACCCAAGTGGGTTTCAACTTTTATTGATCTTTGTATTCTGTATCTACTCCCCACCCTGATATGTTTCTTTAGATCCACACACCGGTTCAGTCAAGATGTCTTACGGATCATGGGACCCATGCAATCCCAAGTGCCCCCCAATGACTGTGTCGATTCAGCCACCTCCGTTCACCGTGTGCATCCCAGGGCCATCACTCTACTGTCCAGATCAACCACTCTGCATTGATCAATGCAACCCATGTGCTCCATATGGTGGACGGGGATACGGTAGTGGATACCGCTCAATCTCTGGTGGTTTCAGCTCTGGAAGCATTTATCCTCAGAAATCGCAGTCCAGACGCCAGAGCTGGTGTAACCCTTGCCAGTGATTGTAATCTCTGAAGCCACAGTCCACGGAAGGAAGACGACGGAGAGCTGAGACCATAAATCCATGTTATTAACATCAACCGAATGTTTACACCTGGATTTGCGAAATACTTGTTAGTTCCCTGTGTTGTACATCACTGCTTATCAGACCTTTCCACTTTCAGCCATGTCTGATTTTGCACATCTGTTCCCAATAAAGCCTTTCCTGCATCAAAACCCCCTGTGTCCTCTTGCTATCATTCTCTGTAGCAACAACTTTATTTAAGAAGCAAAATGGGACAACCACTCCCTAAATCCAGTTGTTCTTTGTACATACTTGGGGGAATCGCTTATCATGCTGATATTTGCTTGAACCCTTGAGATCTTGAGCAAGGTGGTTAGAGATTTGAGGGCTGGGTCTTCCTTTAGGTACTGTAAGGCAACTGCATCAGGCGGAAGCTATGGGGGGGGCAGCATCAGCAACCTCCTCGCTGTGCTACGCAATCCATGTGTATCCATGTGTCCCACCCTGTCCTGCACCCTCTAAAGTACCCTGCTACAATTGGGTGTGGGGGAGGATTCTATCGCCTTGCCAGGTTTTAAGTAAGATTCCACTGGCCCTCCAGTTGACTACTTTATGTACAATAAACAGGGTGTCCATTGCCTTGGGTAGCAAAATGTCTTTGGCCAGCCCTGAGGAATGTGGTGTCAGGATTGGTGAGAATTTCAATTCAGTTTGTTTTCCATAAGAACTTACTGACATTCACACAATTTCCTGTAATCAGGACAAAAAGAACTTGATTGGAAACAGAACAAGAACAGCAACAAACAACAGCAACAAACAAACCTTGATGTTGGAAAAACCAAAACTACCCTTCCCCCACCAACGCATAGCTGTTGGTGGGAGGACTATTTGCGCAGGTGAAGGAATGAGAGGCAAGCTGTTTAATTTTAAAACCACCTATGGGCTCAAGGCAGGGGGAGGAGCAGTGGAGGCCTTTATTAGGCAGCGTCGCTCCACCCTCTGCCTCTATTCTCGAAAGCAGCTGCTGGAGAAAAGTGCCTTGTCAGTTGGTGCCTTTACTGTGGTTTGTGTGGGACCAGTAGGGGTGGAGTCCTGGGACTCCCTGCTCTCTCTGATCCCGTCTCTCACTTCTTGTCTTTTCTCTCTTGCTTTTCATTTTATTTGCCTGTGTTTCCCTCCCTCCCTTAGTGGGCTTTTTCAGGGGTGAGTGGGGGGATTGCTGGCCTAGTCCAGGGCCCTCCCTGTGCCTTGCCTGTTACTGGGAGTTAGGCACAGCTTGGAGGGTGGGATCTGGTCAGGTCTCCCCCTGCTTGCAGGCCAGTTTTGGGCTCCAGTGAGGGCCTCCTTAGCAGGCCTCTATAATGCTTTGCCCTCTTAGGCTTTGAGGCTTCCCCTCGGTTCCCTTGATAAGCGTGTTGTATGTTAGGGGAGAAGGTTGACAAGGATGGAAGAGGTACCAGTGGCCTGTACAACACGCATATGGTTAAGGTATTGCCACTTACTCCGTGGCATCTAACGTTTCTTTAATTCTAGGGGCTATTTGTGCTCTTTTGCCTGATGTGCTACCTCAGGGGGTTGTTGTTCACTGTTGCTCACCAAATACTGATATTGTTGTGATTGTTTGGCCCCAATTTCCATCACTGTCCTACCTTGCAGGGTGGTCATTATATCTGAGTGTGTGTGTGTGTGTGTGAGAGAGAGAGAGAGTGTATATATATATATATATATATATATATATATGAATAATTGCTATACATAGCTAGATAATACTAATTACAATGACAATAATAATGATAATAATATGGGCGCACAAATTCTAGGCCCTTGGTTTGTGGGGGGGGCCTTGCTCACTCACGTGGCCACCCTGCCCCCATGCTTCTACCCTGATTCTTGCCTGCCTGTGTGAGGGGTCCTGTCTGGCTCGTGTGGCAATGATTGGGCATTGTAATCTGACCCCACTGGTTTTTGCCTTTGTCCTACCTTGCAGGGTTGTTGTGATATATATATATATATATATATATATAATTTTGTGAATAAATAGTTATTGATACTAATAGTATTAACAGTGTGCAACGAAGCCTGCTTGTTCATACTTTGCATATCCTTAATTGTCTATGGTCTGGCGGTAAATTTGCTTTTCTTGCATGGGTTCTGGCCCTGTCTTACATATAGGGGTTGGTTTACCTTCCCCCCTCTTTGTTTTATGCCTTATCAGCCTACCATGCCTTACAGGGTTGTTGTGAGGATAACATGTAAGGCAAATTGTGTGCACCGCCTTGGCTTCCTTGCAGGAAAGCAGGCGGGATACCAGTACCATACTACACAATCCCTTCCTTATAATAAGGGGTTCATGTCCCGGTCTGTCTCACAGGGTCACTGTGCTAGAAACTATGTGAAACACTTTGATTGCTCAGGGACTGAAACAAGTGAATTAAACAATCTGTTTCAAGTTAATTTCCATTGCTCTGTAGGTGGGGCACCCGCTTTGCAAGCGTATGTCCCCTTGTTCAATCCTCAGCATCTCTAGGATGGATGGGAAACAATCCTCCCTATAATCATGGAGAGACACTGCTGGTCGGTGGTACTGAGTGGAGTGGTCTGTTGTTCTGGTGGTCCTCATTTCGTTAACCTTTCTCAATTTAGGAATGGGTCATGGCTCAGTGGTAGAGCGCTTGCCTTCCATGCGGAGGGTCCCGGGTTTGGTCCCTGGCCTCTCTAGGTGGAGCTGGGAGGGATCCCTGCCAGTCAGAGCAGACTGTATTTTGCTAGTTTGACCAATAATCCGAGTCAGTATAAAGTGGATTTCTATGTGCTATACAGTCATCCAGCAGGAAGAAATCTGCCACTGGTGATCCCCTTATATTATTTGGAATTGAGTTGCCTCACAATGGGGGGCATGATGGCAGGGGAAAAGAAAGGGGTGTGTCCCCGAGCACTTGGCTGTGGCTCTATGGTTTAACTCTGGTTTGCTTACCGGGGTCCCGGGAACAGGTTCCCGGCATCTCATTGGGGGCTCCTGCCTGGAACCCAGAGGGCCGTTGCCCCTCAATGTCGGGGGTAATGGACTGGATGGCCCAATGGTCTGATTCAGTTTATCCAGTCAGAGGTGTGTTGGCGTGTTAATGATAGGGACTTCATGTCCGCCCTATTAATTTTCGTATTCTCTTAATCATTTTAATGTGGGATATACGCCCACACGAATCTTGCTCTTGCTTCACTTAAGGATTTTATAACGACTGTTTCATTGCTCACTTTTCTTAATCTGCGTCGTTCCTGGCATAGCCAACCAAGTCATGTTCTGGGCTTGCAAGAGCAATTTTATCATGCCAAGTCGTGCTGTTAGTTCTTGTGGTGTTTTTTATTTGCAGTTCAGCTGACAGTCATTGATACATACGCCCTGCTAGTACCTGACAGCCGCGTGTGACCCCGTTCTTTTACCCGTTGCCTCAACCGCCTGGGTATTATGATGTCTTTGTCCATTGCATGGTTTTGTCCCCTGCCATGCCATCCATTGATATGAATACTGTATGCTTTCTTTAGCTGTTTTCCCCAGTGCTCTTAAGCCGTGGGTTCTTCACGAGGAACTCCTGGATCTGCAGTAGCGTACCTGTTAGTCCTTTGAGGAGCTGTTTTCATCATTTATTTCTTAACCCAGCGAATAATCGTGAGTCCCAATGCTCTTAAGCCATGTGCTTTCTCTGGTGGCTTGAGCTTCTTTCATCGCTTTGTGACAATTTCAGACTGGTAGGTGTGGTCGGTCCTGCCTTGTGTCTTTTCGTTCTGTCCTTGGACATCCGGAGCTTAGTTATTTTAGGGGCTCAGCTTTTAATGAGGGAGACTTATAGCTTCCTTTCATTGCAATGGGGCTTATGAATGCAATTCATGCATTGGGCGGTAGGTGCATTCTTAGTTTAATATAGCTTATGGCAGGCCGTTAATCTTGTCCAAGTTTATTTGCATGCTACATTACATTTAATCCATCTGCCGCATTGCATTTCCCGCAGAGCTCTGGTTTACTCTTGGGCTTTTCTTACCGGCACTGCCGGTTGCCTAATCCTCTGACCTGTATGTGGTGCCGATATTGTTCTTTATTGCCTACTCTTTTGGCAACCGGTGGGCTGTCTGGGGCGGTTATGGTATGGCTGGCCCAGTGTGCATGGGTGGCAACCCCATTCCTTAAGCCAACCACTGGCCCTTACTTTATTTTGGCCCTCAAAGCAGGTAACTCTGAAAGGGTTACTCCCATTCCCACAATTATGGGATTCTTTTGGCCCATATAGTTCCTGGACCTGGTAACGACTTGCTTTCAGCCTCATTGTTATTTATTTTGATTTCAGTTCCTATGTTTTGCTTGAATTAGGGGTAGTAGGCAGTGTTATTGGCTGTCGCTGGACAGTGCTCAAGTGGACTTTGCTTCAAGCATCCTCTCTTGGCTACATGCCTCCTACATGTGGGGATGTGTTCCCATTTTTAGGTTACTTGATGCTTTCCATAGAGTGACCCGTGTCCTAGTATGATTGGTTTTGCCCTCTAATTTTCTGGCATGGACTGCCATGGGGTGCCAGCTATAGCTTGGCGGGCTCATATTCCCATTAATGTGGGAAGGGCCCAATTTCATTTTTGCCTTTCCGGGAGACTGCTCATGGTATCAGCAGGTGGGTATCCCTGAGATGTGGGCGGCAATCCTTTTCTCTAAGGCATCATCTAGGGTCTCAGTTGCCATAAGCACGCTTCCTCTTCTAAGCCTCCTTTTAGGTAGCTCTAGGCAGTTCCTTATGCTTTTGATTCTAAGGAAGTAGGGGTTTTCTGGCAAAGGCTTCAACTGTTTTGGCAGTGCGAGGATGGTATGCAACAGAATAAGGCTCATCCGACCTATGTGCTTCCATGCACTATGTTGGGCCAGATTGCTGATTGCGTCTGTGACAGTTTTTCATGAACTGTATAGTTATAGCCGGGCGTGCTTTATGCCACGCTCAGTTGTCAAGGTGCGGCACATGCTAATTCCAGTCTGCCAGCCGTGAAATCCAAGCCACCTGTTTGGTTCCTTTTATAGCCCCTGCCTACGGGGCTTCTCCTCCTACTGGAGCGGTAGGCAGCTGCCACGAGCGTCCACAGATACGGCTTTGGCTGACTTCAATCCTGGCCCAGTCAGGGGGTGCAATGTATAGAACCACTGTCTATTATCTTTGAGAAATCATGGAGGACAGGTGAAGTGCCAGATGACTGGAGGAGGGCAAATGTTGTTGCCATCTTCAAAAAGGGCAAGAAGGAGGAACCTGGGAACTAAAGGCCCGTCAGTCTGACATCAATCCCTGGGAAAATTTTGGAGCAGATTATAAAGAAGTCAGTCTGCAACGACCTTGAAAACAATGCAGTGATTACTAGAAACCAGCATGGCTTTGTCAAGAACAAATCCTGCCAGACTAATCTGATCTCATTTTTTGATCGGGTAACCTCCCTTGTGGACTGTGGGAATGCGGTGGACATAATATATCTGGACTTCAGCAAAGCTTTCGACAAAGTTCCTCATGATATCCTGATTAGCAAGCTAGCTAAAAGTGGGCTAGATGGAACAACTATCAGGTGGATCCACAATTGGCTGCAGAATCGGACTCAAGGAGTGCTTATCAATGGTTCCTTCTCAAACGGGAGAGGTAACGAGCGGGGTACCGCAGGGCTCGGTCCTGGGCCCAGTGCTCTTCAACATTTTTATTAATGACTTGGATGAGGAGGTACAGGGAATGCTTATCAAATTTGCAGATGACACAAAGTTGGGTGGAACAGCTAATACTCTGGAAGACAGAAACAAAATTCAAAGCGACCTCAATAGGCTGGAGCGCTGGGCCGAAAACAACAGAATGAAATTTAATAGGGATAAATGCCAAGTGCTGTACCTAGGGAGAGGAAACCAAATGCAGAGTTACAGAATGGGGGACACTTGGCTCAACAATACTACAAGTGAGAAGGATCCTGGAATTGTGGTAGATCACAAACTGAATATGAGCCAGCAATGCGATGTGGCTGCAAAGAAGGCAAATGCAATTTTGGGCTGTATTAATAGAAGTATAGCTTCCAAATCGCGGGAAGTGATAATTCCCCTTTACTCAGCACTGGTTAGGCCTCATCTTGAGTACTGCGTCCAGTTCTGGGCACCTCACTTTAAGAAGGACATAGACCAACTGAAGAGGGTTCAGAGGAGGGCAACAAGGATGATAAAGGGACTGGAAACAAGGCCCTATGAAGAGAGACTGAAAGAACTGGGCATGTTTAGCCTTCAGAAGAGGAGACTGAGGGGAGATATGATCGCACTCTTCCAGTACTTGAAGGGATGACACAGAGGAAGGCCAGCCCAGGATCTCTTCTCGTTCATCCCAGTTTGCAGGACACGGAATAATGGGCTCAAGTTACAGGAACCTAGATTCCACCTAAACATCAGGAAAAATTTCCTGACTGTCAGAGTATTAAGACAATGGAACCAACTACCTAGGGAGGTGGTGGGCTCTCCCACTCTGGAGGCATTCAAGGTGCAGCTGGACAGACATCTGTCAGGGATGCTTTGACCTGAATTCCTGCATTGAGCAGGGGGTTGGACTCGATGGCCTTGTAGGCCCCTTCCAACTCTACTTTTCTATGATTCTATGATTGCCTACATGAGCGCAACATCCTGCTCTTCGAACACACTGGAGTGGCTGTATTGCAGAAGCACAATATGACCTAAGTGCTGCCCACATTTGTGATTATTCTGATCAACAATATTGTGTAAGTGGCCTTTGCAGACTTGATAGTCAAGGCCGAGCTTTTGCTTCTGCACACTTTTGAGAGGTGCGGTGTTGGTTTAAGACACTCCTGTCAGCCACTGGTACAGTACATGCCAGGTGCTTAGAGCATTCTACAGTCATCAGTTTCTTTTGGACAGTCGCTGCTCTGAATTTTCCCACCTCTAAGCCTGATCAGGCCGGCAAGGGTGTGACTGTCCTTTTGTCCTCTGCCTCGACCGAGGAGTTGTGCCCAGTCGCTGCATTAAGTGCTTTTATAGCACTGCAGGGCTCTGCTCCCGGTCACTTATTTTTTCATGAAGATGGGGCCCCATTAACCAAATTTCAGTTTTGGGCTGTGGCAAAGCTGACTCTGGTGGTGTTGGGACTATCTGGGTGGCGTTCTGAGAGGCACTCTTTCAGTTTTGGGGCAGCCTCGACTGCAGCAACCCTGGGCTTCTCTACATTTGGAATACAGGCTGTGGGCCGGTGGTGTTCGGCTGCCTATTGTTCTTATATTCGGAAGTTGCCATGAGTGTTGCTGCCGCTGTCTCTCCTTGTTGCAGGTTCCTGGAGTGGATCGAGGCCGGTTCGAGTGCTTGTGGTGGGCCACAGCATGGTGTACTGGGCTGCCCGGAGAGCTGTATGCTCAAATGTGGGACCCCAGCTTGGGATTGGGCGGATCGCCGACGTGCAGTGGCTGGGTCAGCGTGGAATGAGGTGGAGTGGCCTCCTTCCGACTTTGCTCTGCTCAGGCCAGGTGGCCATGCCCCCGGATGTGCTGGTGGTGCACCTTGGCGGGAACGATCTTGGATTGCTCAAGGGCAAGTCCTTGATTGAGCGAGCATTGGCAGACCTCGCTATTGTGCGGCAGTACTGGCCCAGGATCCAGATCCTCTGGTCCCACATGTTGCCTTGTTTCTGTTGGCGGGGTAGTGTCTACCCCTAAGCCATAAACAGAGTGGGGAGAAAGCTGAATCGTCAGCTTTGTAGGGGCCTCGGAGGGGTAGGTTTTGCGATTCCTCACCCTGAGATCTCCTTGGCCCGGGGGGAGCTATATCAGTCAGATGGTGTCCATCTCTTCGATGTTGGTAACGACATTTTCTTGGAGGATCTGTGAAGGGCCCTGCTCAACTTTATTCAGCACAGGTGGGGGAGAAGGGACTTGGCTTGGCCAGTCCCTCTCTGTGGCGGTAGGTGCGTGTTTTAGGCAGTGGGGTGAGGTTCGGTGATCATCCCATAGCACCTTTTAGATGACTGGCGATACCTAAGGCTTCCCTGAGCCCGGTTTCACGGCACGGCCAGGGGAGATAGGGTCCTCCTTTGAGGCCAATTCCTCTCACCCGCATGGCGTTTCTCCCCCGTGTGGAGGTGACATGGAGGAGGCCTTCCGACTCCACATGGTGTAAAATTGGGGAGTGGTGAGTTACAGTGCCAATCCTCGGGTTGGGATGCTTCGCCCACTTAAGGGTATACTGGCCAAGGGCCGGTTTAGCTAGCACCTGCACTCGTCCCTTCCCAGATTCTCGAATCAGTAATTGTGGCCCTAATTTGCACCATCATTCTGTGTCTCAGCTCTTATTTCCTTCTTTGTGCGCGCAAACTCTAAAGCAAGGATGGGGAACGAGTGGTCTTCCAGATGTTGTTGGGCTGCAATTTATTTATTTATTTATTTATTTGTTACATTTCTATACTGCCCAATAGCCGAAGCTCTCTGGGCTATGCACATCAATTAAAACCACAGAATACAACATAAAATACAGTATAAAAATTTAAAACTACAGTATAAAATAGGAGCAAAAGCTGAAATAAAACCTAGCAGCAGTACAGAGATTTGAAATACAGTAAAAGTATGTTTTTATTTATTTATTATCAATACACTGATTTTTTGTCAATACCAAGGTGAAAGTAGAGCCACTATTATCCCATTATGTGTGTGATGCATTCATAAGATTGTGGTATCAGGCTGATGTTACGTGCTGCGCGTTGAAGTTAGTAGGACTTGCACTAAAGTAAGAGTTAATATGAGTGGTTAGAACTGAAATGTGTCTCACTGAAATCTGGGTTTAGCCAGTTTGTGTACTGCAGATAAGATTCTGCTGCAGTGAAAACTTCCTCTTCTCTACAGCCTGATAGGACTGCGCCCTAAATAACTCAAACTATTGATTGTGCCCTCGATGCTCGCAATTCCCACTATCCCTCACCATTGGCTTTTCTGGCTATGGTTGATGGGAGTTGCAGTCCAGCAATATATGGAGGGTCAGATGTTCCCTTGCTCCTGCTCTCCAGAAAACCCCAGCCAGATAGACTAAATAGAAATGACTATGTATCAGGCCTGTGGCTTACGCTGGCTCAGCTTGTCTGAGCGTGGAAAGCTAAGCAGGGTCAGGCCTGGTTATTACTTGGATGGGAGACCCCTCCTCTAGTTTCACGCATTGAGCAGGGGGTTGGACTTGATATAGCCTTGTAGGCTCCTTCCAACTTTGTGATCTATGAAATCTAAGCACTCACATAGTGATTTCTATGCCACGCTGCCATGCCTTTCCTTTGCATCTTGGGCAATATAGTTGGGATTCATCAGAAATAACTCACCATGCAAAACTGCACTGTGTCAAGACATAAGTGCAGTCTTGACACAGACTGGTCACGCCTGGGGAACTAAGCCTTCCAAAGAACTGAACCTATCAATTAATGTGATATAGAAGGAAACATCTTTGTCACTCCTACTAATACACAAGATTGTTTACAAGGGTGGGGAGTGTAATATGGGAGAAAGTGTGATGTGGATGATACTTCCTTGGGAAATGGCTGAGTCTGGAAGAACAAGGGCAGTCCCTGGAATTGTTTCATACAGGGATGAATGAGAAGCCCAAGTTGCATGTGTATTCCAGAAAGCCTTGTTGGAATACCGAACCACTGGGGGAAAACAAAGCTAAGCAACTTTGACCAGTGGTTGCAGATTCGAGTTGTGGCGTTTGGATAGTTTGAGAAAAAACCGTGTGCAAGGCCAGTAGGCGAAAAAAGCAAAACAACAAGTCAGTTTCTTTCAAACTCTAAAGTTTACTAAACTAAACTTGTAAAACATGAACAGATCAAAGAGTGATATATTTACAAGAGTGAAAAACAGAATAGCATGTCAGACAAAAACAGGTTTACAGTCATGACATACATACAAACTCTTATCACACCAGAATGCTCTCTTACCATATATTTACCTATACTCCTTACTCCCAACAAGCTCCCAAAGACTTCACACACTTTATATACATTATGGTACAGTCATGTGCTAAATTAGGTAATGCCAGCTGCATCAAGGCATGATGTCACCCCAGCTGCATCCACTTTAGCTCGACCCTTGCTCCAGTTACACTGGACACAAAAAACTGTACCTTACCCTCACTAGAACAAAGGTGAATCTTTCTCCGTCCTGACCTTGGTCAGGCTTGTTGGTTTCTATAGCCTTCTAGCCCGAAGGCAAAACCCTGAATATGTGGAACCCATATTCCAACACCCCTCCTTGCCTGAGAGGCTTGAAGCTTTATTACATTTTCTACTAAACACATTCCATTTTACAACATTCCAAACTTTGTTATGATTTCATGGAATTTGGGCATGGGCAGAGCCTTGGTCATGACATCTGCCAAATTCCCCTCTGATGGGCAGTACATCAGTTTGATTATACCAGTTTGGATGTGGTCCCTTACATTGCAATACTTAACCGCTATGTGCTTAGTCTGGGCTTTCAAATGTTCTGTGTTGGCCAAAGATATACAAGCTGTACTGTCACAATACACCTCTACTGGCATTTGTTGATCAATACCCATATCTTTGAACAGTTGTAGAAACCAAGTTATCTCCCCACATGCCAGTGAAACTGCTGCCATTTCGGCCTGACAACTGGATGTGGCTACACTTGTTTGCTTCTTTGAAATCCAGTTTACTATGGTGTCACCAAATTGCATTACCATGCCACTGACTGATTTCCGGGACAATACACAGTTTCCCCAGTCAGAGTCCACCCATATTTGTAAGTTTTCAGACCCTTTCACCGGTAAACTTAAACAAATGTCGAGTGTGCCTTTGAGATACCGCAGTACTCTCTTTGCTGCATTCCATGCAGGAACAGTGGGTTGTGCTGTGAACCGACACAAAACTCCCACACTGGCAGCTATATCTGGTCGTGACCACTGAGCCAGATACAGCAGACTGCCAACCAGGGATTGATACCTTTCTACCTCATGGAACACTTTGTCTGTAGCAGTTACTGATTTAACAAAATCTGTGGTCATAGGTGTCAGGACCGGTGCACACTCTAGCATACCATATTTGTCAAGTAATGCTACCACCTTTTGTTTCTGGTTCAGACAAATAGACTCTTTTGATCTGACCACCTGCACACCTAGATACTGTGAGACTTCACCCAGAGATTTTATTTTGAATTTCTGCCCTAATTGCTGTGCAAATGTGGATATCTGGCTGCTGCTTGACCCAGCGCACAAAATATCATCAACAAACGTGATTAAAACCATGTAGCTGTTTCCTGACCCTCTAGTGTACAGACACGGGTCAGCTACCCCACGTTTGAAACCAAATTGCAGCAATGTTTCGTTAAGACAGATGTTCCAGGCTCTGGCTGACTGTTTCAGCCCATAAACCGCTTTGTTAAGATACCAAACCTTTCCCTGTTTACATTCAAACCCCGGAGCCGGCTCCATGTATATTTCCTCCTCCAGAGGAGCATTTAGATAAGCAGTTGTGAAATCCAAATGATGCACCTGTAAATTTCTTTTCGCAGCCAGTGACAGTAGTAACCTAACTGTTTCTGCCTTTGCAGTGGGTGAAAATGTTTCATCATAACTCTCCCCCCACCTTTGCGAAAAACCCCTGGCAATTAGTCTTGATTTAAATATGAATTCTCCCGAAATTGACACCTTCCGTTTGAATAACCACCTGCTGCCAGTTACTTTAACTCCTGTTGGTGCTTTCACCTCTGTATATACATTGTTCCGTTTGAATGATTCCATTTCACTTCTCATTGCCTCCAACCACTGTTGCTTTTCAGTATTAGGCAAATTATTTACTTGTTCAAGATTCTCAGGTTCAACATATGTTACATTGCAAACTCTTGCCCCTCCTATCACAAACCTCTGGGGTGGAACACCTTTGTTACTCCTCTGAGATCTTCGGATCTCACTTTCAGTACTGCCTTCACCGGCTTGTTCCTCCCCACTTGAATCGGCTTGTAAAGATTGTTTTACATTCCTTGGGCTTTGGCCCCCCTCTCTCGCCAGCTGCTGTGGCTTGACTGGCTCAGAGTCTTCTACCGGAATTAAAACTTCTGGGTTTGCATGAATACGTTGCCAATCTTCCTCCACAAAATCTGCATTTTGAGATATGATCACCCTGGCATTACCTCGTGAAAACCTCCAGGATTTCCCAGTGCCAGCATATCCCACAAAACGCAACCTTTGTGATCTTTGTTCTCCCTTCCTTCTCATTGATTTGGGAATATGCACGTATGCAAAACTACCCCAGACTCGAAGGTGGCCAAGCTCCGGAGCCCTGTTAAATAGCTTTGTATACGGTATATTATCAATCACCATAGACCAGGTTCTATTGCACAGGTAGTTGGCTGCAAGGATTGCTTCACCCCAAAAATGCGAGTTTGTGCTTAGACCAGCATCAGTTAACAAACACCTCATTATTTGTTGAAGAACCCCTAATTTTCTCTCAGCTGTACCATTTTCCCACGGAGAATGGGGGTTCGCAAGTTTGTGCACTATACCATTTGTTCTCATGAACTTTTGGAACTCTCCGCTCAAGTACTCCCCACCCCGGTCTGTCTGTAGAGTACGTACTTTTGTATTGAACTGCCGTTCTGCATATGCTACCCAGTCACGGAACACAGAAAAACACTGAGCTTTTTGCTTCACCAGATACACCCATGTGAACTTGGAATACTCATCCATAATCAGTACCACATATCTTGCACCACCTTCACTGGGTTTGAAGGGGCCACACACATCGGAATGCACCAACTCAAACACTTCATTGACCTGCCTGTTTGATTTTCTACTTATTGGCTGCACCCTAGATTTTGCTTGTTTGCACACTGCACAGTTTAGATACTTCTTGCACCCTTTCAATGTAACCCCAGTACAAGACTCAGCAGTCTTCTTGATTACACCAAATCCGGAATGCCCTAATTTTCTGTGAAATGTGTGTAAACAGCCATCGTGTAAAGGTGTATTATTAACCATGGCAATGTGGGGAGACAACACATATAGCCCATTTACCAGGGAGGCTTTGGCAGCAAGCTTCCCACCTTTGAGTATTTCACAGCCAGCTTTTGTGAACACCACCTCATACCCATCATTGGTTAAACAAGATACAGACAATAGGCTATAGTCTAAATTGGGGACACACAGAACATTCTCCATTTCTGCTTTTAGATAGGGTACTTTGCATTTCCCCTCACCCACAATCGGACACGTGCTCCCATTTGCCAACGTGACAGTGTGACTACTACTTTCTTTAGACACTTTGTTAAACGATACAAAAGGCAAAGACGAGTTAGAAATTGTCTTGGAGCTCCCACTATCAAGAATCCACCTTGATGTAGGCTGACTTACATTCACCCTCACAGTGGCAGACACAGAGTTACTACAACGTCCATCTTCCTGGGGTTGTTTCTTCCTCTGTGGACCGCCCTTCTGCAAGCTCGTCTTACAATGTCTCTTGTAGTGTCCTGGCTGCCCACATCTGAAGCACCTCCTGACACTCAAAGCTGCCTCCGTGTCTTCTCCGGCATTTCTCGGTTGCTCAGCGCTGTTGCTGTAACCCGACACTCTCACCACTCCTCGGCCTGAATTCCTTCGGATGGAGGGAGCTGCCGGCTGTTTCTGCTGCTGCTGTTTCGCTTTCCTCCTCTCCTCTTCTTCCAGGAGACGGCCAGCCAGATAATCCATGGTGAGATCGTCTTCTGGGAGCGAAGCAACGCTACTGACCAGCAAGTCCCAGCTCTCATCCAGGGATGACAGAACAATCTGGACTTGATGGATTTCTTCATATCTCTGACCCCGCTCAGCAAGCTTCATCAGCAGCTCCTGTATCGCTTGCAAGTGGTCAGAAACTTTCTCCCCGGGCAGCAACTGCTTCCTGTACAGTTGCCGTGCCAACAGGATTTTACAGCTTGCAGAGTCCCGAATATGTATCCTCCTGAGAGTCATCCAGCAGTCGGCGGCATTCTCCAGCGCTCTGACATGCAAGAGTTGTGCATCTGACAGAGACAGCACAATCATTGCATGAGCTCTCTGCATCCGTCTGCTCTCTTCAGGGGTTGGGTCGTGCGGGGGATTGACAACAGCTATGTCCCATAAATCCTCCCGCATCAGGAGCATTCTGGTTTTGAACTCCCAAGCCAGGTAGTTCTCACCCGTCAGCTTGTCCACCACCACTCCCGGGTACTGTTGCACCACCGCCATCGGAACGCCGTCCACGGTCTGCACAGGGGGAGCTGGTTCTGGAATTCTTCCCTCCTCTATCTCCAGAGGATCACTCTTTATCACCGGCCTTGACTCCACCGTCTGTTCTTCCAGCTTTTCAGGGTTTGTTGCCAGAGAAGGACCAGCGATACAAAGCCCTAGCCAGGAACTTTGTAGCGATCAAAACTTCTCAGCACCCAAACAAAAACACCTCACTGGACCTTTGCCAAAAACAAAACTACACGGATCTCAATACCCATGTGCCACAGCTTCTGGGCCCATAACCTGTTGGAATACCGAACCACTGGGGGAAAACAAAGCTAAGCAACTTTGACCAGTGGTTGCAGATTCGAGTTGTGGCGTTTGGATAGTTTGAGAAAAAACCGTGTGCAAGGCCAGTAGGCGAAAAAAGCAAAACAACAAGTCAGTTTCTTTCAAACTCTAAAGTTTACTAAACTAAACTTGTAAAACATGAACAGATCAAAGAGTGATATATTTACAAGAGTGAAAAACAGAATAGCATGTCAGACAAAAACAGGTTTACAGTCATGACATACATACAAACTCTTATCACACCAGAATGCTCTCTTACCATATATTTACCTATACTCCTTACTCCAAACAAGCTCCCAAAGACTTCACACACTTTATATACATTATGGTACAGTCATGTGCTAAATTAGGTAATGCCAGCTGCATCAAGGCATGATGTCACCCCAGCTGCATCCACTTTAGCTCGACCCTTGCTCCAGTTACACTGGACACAAAAAACTGTACCTTACCCTCACTAGAACAAAGGTGAATCTTTCTCCGTCCTGACCTTGGTCAGGCTTGTTGGTTTCTATAGCCTTCTAGCCCGAAGGCAAAACCCTGAATATGTGGAACCCATATTCCAACAAGCCTTGGGGTGCAATCCTATGCATGTTTAGACAGAAAAAGTCCTACAATCCAATCATGCTTCACACAGCATGGCTGCCTGGGCCATGCTGGAAATGGTAGGATTTATTTCTCTCTTAACTAGGGATGAAACACGAACCTTGGGGGGGCTTGCGGCTCTCTGCCGGCTCGCCTCTCCATGGGGGCAACCCCCCCGCCTCGATCTTCTGAGTGGCGCAGAGCAGTTCTCCATGCCGCTCGAGCCGCCGGCACTGGTCCTGTCGCATCACATCCGGCCCCGAAAGTGACGCGACAAGGACCCTGCGCAGGTGCAATACGGAGCGCGGGGGTCCAGTGCGCCTGCACAGGGTCCCGGTGCAGGCGGCGCAGACGGCTTGCCGCAGAGAGGCGAGCCGTTGTTGCTGGAAAAGGTAGTCCCGTAGGCCCACACGAGCCCCGCACGAACGTGAGCAGGGCCGATTTTGGCCCGCTATGCCCGCGCGGGGCGAACAGTTACATCCCTACCTTAACATGCGTAGGATTGTGCCCTTAATGCACAAGGTGCCTAAGACTGTGATCCTAGGTATGTTTAGACGGGGGGGGGGGGGGAGCTGGGATTTCAATACTCCTAGCATTTCACAGCCACCATGATGGCTAGCTGGGGGATACTGGGAGTTGTAGGACTGGGTTTTTCTTCTTCTCCTATCTAAATATACCTAGGATTGCACACACACACACACACACACACGCACACACACACACACACCCATTGGAAACTCTAAACTTTGCAGGCCACAATTGATAGTAGATCTGAGTCAGTAGGGTGAGCTTCTCATGAATGCTTTCATCAGCATCAAAAATCAGCCACCCTTTTCGTGATTGGTGTGTGTGTGTGTGTGTGTGTGGGGGGGTTATCAGTGTGTACAACATTTGCTTAATCAGAGGGCGGGCAAGAAGCATTCCCCTGCCTCTGAATTGGCTTTATGATACTTCCACATCAGCTAAAACTGATTGGTCTAGATGGCACAGTGAAGTCACCTGTGCTCACTATGTGATCCCCAACTGGTTGGCATCTCTTCCCAGGAAAAGAAGAAGAAGAAAAACAGAGGTGTGTTCCTGTGTGTGTGTGGGGGGTAGAGTTACTGAAGAATCTGTCCATCTGGTAGCTAGCTAACAGCTAATGAACAGATGCTGAAAAGAGTAACTGAGTCCCCCACCCCACCCCCAAGACAAGGGCCCACACCCCAGCAGGGATCCACTGACAAAAGCTTCCTTTAGTAGCTCCTCCTCTTCACCATTGTAACCTGCTTGTTCATCCACCTTTCACTCTGGCTCAGGCAACCGTGGTGTTGAAGAGGAACAGGAGATGCCACGGCCTGCTTGCTCACTGGCTCTCTGCCTATCAAGCAAGCAAGTGCTAGAATTGATGAGGAAGGGGATGAGAAGTAGGAACAGCTGGTGACAGTGGTGGTGAGACGGTAGACTCACTGAGGAGGGGTCCATTGAGGGTATCTTGCCCAAGGGCCCTCAAAATCCTGCAGCCTGCAATGAAAGTGGCCCTCAGTCTCCCCCTTAGACAAAAAAGGAATGTGCAAATGATACATGTGCATCCGTCATCAGCTTTTCATAATTAACCCTGCCTCTCCAGAATGCTGAATGCTCTTGACAGAGCTAGCTGCACCCTTGCATGGAAGAATGGTGACTGGGAAGGAAATCAAAGCCTTGAGGTATAACATTATTTCTTCTCCTGCCCAAAGAGTGAAAAAATAATAATCACAGAAAATGATTAAGAATAATTACAGTAATTTGAGAGCATTGCAAATTTGTTGCTGTTCACTAATTATAGCTTCATGCAGAGAGACTTTGCTCATCACACCCTCAAGGTGGACAAAGAAAGAGAACAAAAGAAGAATCCATTCAACAGGTTTTGTTTTTGTTTTTTTTCCAAATTGACTTGACTCTGAACCATACATGCAACGTTTAGGTTCAGATTAAACTTGGGCAGAAAGCTAATTTTGACCCTTTTCCTTTTGGCACTCCATAGCTACTCCAGTCACTATTTAATAATAATAATTATTATTATTATTGACGGAGGAGCTAAGATGGCGTCGTGAGTAGCTGTGTTTGTTTTGGGCTCTCCTGGTTGTTTTTAAATTTTAACCTTTTAAAAAATTTTTTTTTAACCTTCTAATTATTATTATTTTTTCTCTCCGCTCGTTTAATTGGCTGTATACATGTTGGAATAATTGTGTTTTGCTTTGGCTTTTTTCTTCCCTCCACAATGTGTTTCTGCTTCTGATGCTATTTTGGCTGTGGCATGATTTTCATCAGTTCCAGCGTATGTGTTTGCTAACTACTGACTGAGTTGCGGTATTTATTTTGATTTAGTCTGCTCCATATAAAAAAAAACACCTTTTACTGGACTGCTCTTATCCTTGGCTGAAAACCACTATAATTGATTAATAAACAAAAGGTCATAAATGCCCATATTAGAGATATCTCCAGAAGCGAAGCGTGGAAACTTAAACAAATGACCCTGACTGAGTACATCTGCACTGTGAACTAGAGAAGACTTTGAAAACACCTTTTAAAGAAGGTAGTGTGTGGGGAAGTGAGAATCCACTCCTAATATAAGAAGGAAGGACTTTTCCTATATATACGCCAGATAGGATTAAGACACGAGGCCCTGCCGGTGGAATCTACTTACCGAAAATCCACCTTATTTTAGGATGGACGAATAAAGAGGAGGAAAGAACTTGAAACATCAAATATTTTAAACTTCAATATTTTATTATTTTGGGAAATTTTTCTGCCCCCTACTTTCCCTTTGTGATGGTGTTTACAAGGCACCAGCGCAGAATTCTGGGATCACCCTCCCCCCAAGTGTTTTACCTTCAACTAAGAAAAAACAAATGAAAATATCATCTTTTTTTCAACAATGTAAGGACCCTTCTGTGACAGAAACCCCCAAGCATGAGAGTACTCACGATTGGTCCTTGGATCGTGGATGGAATGTGTTTACTACCCCAAATGAAGAGGGCACTATGGACTTGGCCTCTGAAATTGCACTGGCAAGCTGCTGTGAACAGAAATTTACTGGGGAGAAACAGCGAGGATTACAGGCGCTAATGGATAAAGTGATTGTTGGATTATGAATCAAGCATGAGCTTGCTTAAAGGTTTTTTCTTTCAGTAAAACTTAGCAGCCAGCAATTCAGCAATGCAATGCTGAAGGTCTTTGGAACAGGTGTTCCTCGTTCCCATATCTAGATGTCCTTGGCCATCTAGTAGGAGAAAGTGGGTGTTACAATATGACAGTTGCTCTACTGTCATATGCCTGTCTTAATTCCCATTGGTTCTCAAGCACAGCTGGGTGTGTATGTTTGCTGTGCTTGCTTCTTCGTCTTTTCTTCTTCTTCTAATTTGGATGTATGTTATGTAATGTTCTCAGAACTGACTCTGTATTTTGTAGTGTATAATTGTTTTATGAAAATAATAAAACAATTAGAATAGGAAAGCTTCTGTTTCCTGATTGCTGCAACAGAGCAGGAGAACTAAAAGTTGGACTGTGGCGGAATTTGCTCTGTGTTTGCTGGAAGCTAAAGCAAGGTTGCAGTTAGCAGGCACACAGGTGAACCACAGGACTTTGGGCTGGCATGTAAATGCCAACAGTGGGTTATGGGCCCAGGATTTGCCAGGACTGCCAGTTTTGCCAGCTTTGCCAGGAGCCAGGACTGGACCAGGTCAGATGAGCCAGGCTGGACTCTGTTTCGTGAGTCAGCTGAACGGTTCTATCTGCTGCTGTGTTTTTGGCTGCTGTTCTCGGAGGCTGTAATCTGAGAAGCTGGCTGATAAGGAGAAAGGCGAACCATCTGAAGTAACAGAAGAAGCGGGTGAGTTACTGGACTTTTCTCCAGCTAAAGAAGAGGAAACAGAAAGCATTCCCATAGGAGGGGGAGAGGGGGACATGGATTCTTCAGAAGACGAGCCAGTGGTTCCCTCCCCAGTTCCTATAGCCATGGCTGTACAGGGAATGCAAATGCCTCTGTTTGAGAAACTGTCAGACCTGAACTTTTCATTATGGTCATTTAAAATGGAAATGTATTTGACACAAGCCCAGTTATGGACTACAATATCTGAGCCCCCACTGCAATATGGGGATGAAGGATATGATCTCTGGATAGAAAGAAATTCTAGAGCGAAGGCTGCAATTGTCTTATCTGTGGAAGATTCTCAGATTAGTTATCTGAGAAACTTGGAAACAGCCCGTGACTATTGGAGAGCTCTTGAAAGGATTCATCAAAGAGCCACAGCCGGTAGCCGTGTACTCCTCCTACGGCAATTGTATAACACAAAGCTGCAACCAGGAGGGAATCTGCCTGACCATATTAAAACCATGCTGGATCTCTTTGAGAAGTTAAGAGTCCGGGGAATGGAGATTGATCCCATAAACAGGATATACACTTTGCTTTCATCTTTGGATAATTCTTTTGATGTTATAATCCAGATTTTGGAAAGTCAAGATGAACAATTATTGACTATGGATTATGTGACTGGATCCTTACTACAGGAATATCACAGGAGACAATTTGGAATATCTAACACTAATTCTACTGCTGAGGGGGTTGCTAAAGACAGTCAGCCTAAGGCTCAGCAAAAGGCTGGAAATAATGGTGGTGTTGTATCTGCTTTGAAAGTTAAGAGATGCTATAATTGTGGATCTCCCTCACACTTGCAGAAGGATTGTACCCAGAAGAACAAGAAGAAGAAACCATCTGGACACTTTAAGAGTAAACAGAGTTCTTCTTCTGGGGGAGGGGATGTAAAACTTGTGCAAGGTTTTGTTGCTAGAGTTGAAAAGAATATGGCTTCTTGGTATCTTGACTCAGGGGCCAGTCGTCATATGTCTTATCAAAAGTCTTTATTTGATGGTGTGTCACTGAAATCTGTAAAGTACTCTGTATCTCTTGCAAATGGTGAATCCATAGAGATTGCAGGGGAAGGTGAGGTGTGTTTTCCATGTCTTGGAAGTGAACCACAAAAGGTTTATTTTGTCCCTGATTTAGATTCAAATCTCTTGAGTGTTTCACAATTAACAAAAACTGGTTTTCAAGTGTCTTTCACAGATTCCATGTGCTATATCAAACGTGCAGGGAAAGTGTGTGCACAAGGGGAATTACAAAATTCATTGTACATACTAGATCCATTTGAAAAAGATTGTGCAATTGCTGCTAAAGCTGAGGCTGAAGTAAAAGTGTTTAACTGCAAGAAACATGACAATTGTGTACATTTATTCCACAGGAGGATGGGACATGCTAGTTTTAGCTCAATTGCAAAACTACCTGAGTTATCTGAGGGTGTAACTTTGAAACCATGTTCTGAATATGTAGAATGCACTGTTTGCAGTCAAACCAAATCACACAGAGCTGAAATCCCAAAGCATAGTGATAGAGTATCAAAAAGAATTTTTGAACTCTTACATGCAGATCTATGTGGACCATTTGAACCCAGTCATGGGGGGAATAGATATTTTCTATCAATAGTGGATGATTTCAGTCGTTTTGGATTTATTTTTCTTTTAAAAAGAAAGAGTGATACATTTGAACAGTTTAAAAATTTTGTACAATGGGCTGAAAATAGGTACAACAAACCCATAGCCACCCTAAGAACAGACAGGGGAGGTGAGTTCCTCAGTACTCAGTTTAAAGGGTTTCTGGAAGAGAAAGGTATTCAGCATGAGCTGACAGCACCTTCTTCTCCTTTTCAAAATGGAGTAGCAGAAAGGAGAAACCGTACACTTCAAAACATGTTACGTGCTCAAATGAAAGAATCTGGTTTTAGTTCTTCTTTTGGGGGTGAATCTCTAGTAACATCCAATTATTTGGTAAACAGATTGCATTGTTGTGTGTCTGGGAAAACTCCTTATGAGTTATTTCATGGAAGAAAGCCAAAGTTGGCTCACATCAGAGTTTTTGGGTGTAAGTGTTTTGTCCATGTGCAGAGTGAAAAGCAAACAAAGCTGTCTCAAAGAAGCTTTGAATGCAAATTCCTTGGCTATGATGCACATTCAAAAGCTTACAGGTGTTGGTCTCCAAGTCACAATGGTGTTGTTGTGAGTAGAGATGTTATATTCCATGAACATGCACAGGAAGAAAACAAACAATTTGGTGGTTTGCCATTTCAGGAGGAGTCTGATACACAGAACCAGGCTTCTGTGTCAGATTCAGATAAAAATGAACCTAAGATAGAGGGACAGTCAGAGGCTGCTGGTGAACAACCTCTAAGACGTTCAGGAAGGGAGAGAAAAATCCCAATCAGGTATCAGGATGAATTTCAGAGCAAACATGTGGTTCTTAGAGCATTAAAAATGGCGTTTGAACCAGAAAGTTTTCAAGAAATTAGAAACATGGAACCAGAAATGCAAAAACATTGGCTTGATGCTATGGAGGAAGAAATAGAATCAATGCACACAAATGACATGGTCAAATAGAAAGGTACAAAGCTAGATTAGTAGCAAGAGGTTTTTTCACAAAGACACAACATTGACTATGACACAGTGTATGCTCCCACAACCAAATATTCTAGTGTGAGATTGCTATTGAAGCTTGCTGCAGAGAAACAACTTTGTGTTTCTCATTTTGATGTCAAAACAGCTTTTCTGTATGGGCATCTAGAAGAAGAAATTTACATGCAACAACCTGAAGGGTTTGTAACAGAACCAGGGTTAGTATGCAAGCTCAAACGCTCAATTTATGGATTGAAACAAGCTGCCAGATGCTGGAACAAAAAGTTAGACACTGTTTTGACAGGTATAGGTTTCAAACAAAGCAAGGCAGACCATTGTCTATACACGTGTCACACTGAATCAGGTTTCATGGGTTTACTGGTTTATGTGGATGATTTACTTCTAATCTCCCAATCTGAAGCTCAGAAAAATGCATTTGCAAACAAATTGCAATCACATTTTGAAATAAAAGATCTGGGGCATGTAAAGAATTATTTAGGCATGCAGATAGCCAGAAATATTGATGGATCTTTTTCAATTAGTCAGACTGGGAAAATCAAGAAACTGCTAGAAACACATAACATGGAAAACTGCAATCCAGTTTCCACTCCAATGACAACAGAATACTTGAAACACACAGATGACTCTGTATTTGAGGATGTAAATAAATAAACAGAAAGTGGAGGAAGGAACTAGAGGATCGGCTACCCTTGACCTGATTCTAACCAACAGAGATGAGTTAGTGGATAAAGTGGCAGTTTCGGGAACTCTGGGGGAAAGTGACCATGTTATACTTGAGTTCTTGATTCTAACGGAAGCAAAAGCTGAGTGTAGCCAAACACGTACCCTGGATTTTAGGAAAGCCAATTTTAACAAACTCAGAACAATGATTAGTAAGATCCCATGGCAAGTGACTCTCACGAGAAAGGGAGCCCAGGAGGGGTGGGAGTTTTTAAAAAAGGAAATTTTAAAGGCACAATTGCAAACAATTCCCACAAGGAAAAAAGGCAGAGGGCAACAGAAGAAGCCAATGTGGCTTCACAATAAACTCAAAGATGACCTGAAAACAAAAAAGGACACGTATAGGAAGTGGAAGGAAGGACAGGCTACAGGGGAAGAGTACAGGCAGGTAGCACAGAACTGCAGGAATAGTGTCAGGAAGGCTAAAGCTGAGAATGAGCTACGGTTAGCGAGGAATGCTAAAAGCAACAAAAAAGCTTTCTACAGATACATGCACAGTAAAAGACAGAAGAAAGAACTGGTGGTTCAACTACGCAATGAGGATGGCAAATTGATAACAGAAGACAAAGAAAAGGCAGAAGTGTTCAATTCCTACTTCGGCTCGGTCTTCTCCCAAAAGAGGGTCTATGACCCCCCTGGCAAACCTGAAGTGCAGACTGAAGGGGCAGAATTGCAGCTTGAGATTGATAGGCAAATGGTCAAGGAGCACCTGATTACTCTGAACGAGTTTAAATCTCCAGGGCCTGATGAGCTGCATCCTAGAGTAATAAAGGAACTGGCAGAAGAACTCTCAGAACCACTGTCTATTATCTTTGAGAAATCATGGAGGACAGGTGAAGTGCCAGACGACTGGAGGAGGGCAAATGTTGTTCCCATCTTCAAAAAGGGCAAGAAGGAGGAACCTGGGAACTATAGGCCAGTCAGTCTGACATCAATCCCCGGGAAGATTTTTGAGCAGATGATAAAGAAGTCAGTCTGCAAGCACCTTGAAAACAATGCAGTGATTACTAGAAGCCAGCATGGATTTGTCAAGAACAAATCCTGTCAGACTAATCTGATCTCATTTTTTGATCGGGTAACCTCCCTTGTGGACTGTGGGAATGCTGTGGACATTATATACCTGGACTTCAGCAAAGCTTTCGACAAAGTGCCTCATGATATCCTGATTAGTAAGCTAGCTAAGAGTGGGCTAGATGGAACAACTATCAGGTGGATCCACAATTGGCTACAGAATCGGACTCAAAGAGTGCTTATCAATGGTTCCTTCTCAAACTGGGGAGAGGTAACGAGCGGGGTACCACAGGGCTCGGTCCTGGGCCCGGTGCTCTTCAACATTTTTATTAATGACTTGGATCAGGAGATACAGGGAATACTTATCAAATTTGCAGATGACACAAAGTTGGGTGGAACAGCTAATACTCTGGAAGACAGAAACAAAATTCAAAGTGACCTCGATAGGCTGGAGCGCTGGGCCGAAAACAACAGAATGAAATTTAATAGGGATAAATGCCAAGTGCTGCACCTAGGGAGAGGAAACCAAATGCAGAGTTACAGAATGGGGGACACTTGGCTCAACAATACTACAAGTGAGAAGGATCTTGGAATTGTGGTAGATCACAAACTGAATATGAGCCAGCAATGCGACGTGGCTGCAAAGAAGGCAAATGCAATTTTGGGCTGTATTAATAGAAGTATAGCTTCCAAATCGCGGGAAGTGATAATTCCCCTTTACTCGGCACTGGTTAGGCCTCATCTTGAGTACTGCGTCCAGTTCTGGGCACCTCACTTTAACAAGGACATAGACAAACTGGAGAGGGTTCAGAGGAGGGCAACAAGGATGATAAAGGGACTGGAAACAAGGCCCTATGAGGAGAGACTGAAAGAACTGGGCATGTTTAGCCTTCAGAAGAGGAGACTGAGGGGAGATATGATCGCACTCTTCCAGTATTTGAGGGGATGTCACACAGAGGAGGGCAAAGATCTCTTCTCGTTCATCCCAGTTTGCAGGACACGGAATAATGGGCTCAAGTTACAGGAACCTAGATTCCACCTAAACATCAGGAAAAATTTCCTGACTGTCAGAGCAATAAGACAATGGAATCAACTACCTAGGGAGGTGGTGGGCTCTCCCAGTCTGGAGGCATTCAAGGTGCGGCTGGACAGACATCTGTCAGAGATGCTTTGACCTGGATTCCTGGGGGTTGGACTCGATGGCCTTGTAGGCCCCTTCCAACTCTACTTTTCTATGATTCTATGATTCTATGATCAGAGTGTCATGGGAAGTCTGCTATACTTATCAAATGTCAGCAGACCAGATATTACAAATGCTGTGAACATTCTCAGCAGGAAAGTACAAAAACCTGCTAATAGCGATTGGGCAGCTTTAAAACGTGTATTAAGGATTCTCAAAGGTTCTATGGAGTATAAACTGCATCTGTCAACACAAAACAAAGGTGGTTTTCTTGTGTACACTGATGCAAATTGGGCATCTGAAATGGACAGGAAGTCCACATCTGGCACAGTATTTTTATACAACCAATCCTTGATTGATTGGTACTCAAGAAAACAAAGTTGTGTTGCAGTTTCCAGTTGTGAGGCAGAATTCATAAGCTTGTCTTTAGCCTGCAATGAAATCGAATGGTTTAAACAGTTATTTACTGATGTAAAGATAAACATTCAAACTCCAGTAACAATTTATGAGGACAACCAAAGTTGTATCAGTATGGCTATTTCAGAAAAGAGTAGGCCTAAAACAAAACACATTGATGTCAGGTATTCACATGTGAAAGACTGTATACAAAAGGGTTGTGTAACACTTACATATTGTGACACTGAACACATGCTAGCAGATGTTCTAACAAAACCTCTAGCATGTGAGAAACACAGAAAATTGATTGCTGAGTTGGGTGTTACTGAAGAGTAAAACAATTAAGCAAGAGGAGGAGTGTTGGATTATGAATCAAGCATGAGCTTGCTTAAAGGTTTTTTCTTTCAGTAAAACTTAGCAGCCAGCAATTCAGCAATGCAATGCTGAAGGTCTTTGGAACAGGTGTTCCTCGTTCCCATATCTAGATGTCCTTGGCCATCTAGTAGGAGAAAGTGGGTGTTACAATATGACAGTTGCTATACTGTCATATGCCTGTCTTAATTCCCATTGGCTCTCAAGCACAGCTGGGTGTGTATGTTTGCTGTGCTTGCTTCTTCGTCTTTTCTTCTTCTTCTAATTTGGATGTATGTTATGTAATGTTCTCAGAACTGACTCTGTATTTTGTAGTGTATAATTGTTTTATGAAAATAATAAAACAATCAGAATAGGAAAGCTTCTGTTTCCTGATTGCTGCAACAGAGCAGGAGAACTAAAAGTTGGACTGTGGCGGAGTTTGCTCTGTGTTTGCTGGAAGCTAAAGCAAGGTTGCAGTTAGCAGGCACACAGGTGAACCACAGGACTTTGGGCTGGCATGTAAATGCCAACAGAGATTACAAAATTTGCCTTGAACCCTCCGACATTTATACAAGAAGCTTCCTTAACCCAGGTGCTCCCCGAGATTTTAGAAATTAAGCATCTGCTGAACTGTCAAGTCATTTCTATTGCTAAGGAACTGGAGCTTATGAAGACTTTTCTCTCTGAGTGCAATACCCTACTAACTCTTATGGTAAAACTACATACAACAGAGCGAGAAGTCAAGCATCCGAGCGACAAGCGCAAGGCTAATATGTTGAACAAAACCTCTGACTCTTCCAAACCCCTTAAAGGCACTAAGACTCCTTGCAAAAACCCACATAATCAAGAAAAAAAGAGGATAAAAGATCAAGAGCTAAAGTCTATGAAACCTAAAAAAAGTAAAAACATTAAAAATATTAAGTCCTCCCAAAAAAAAGTCCCAGTTTAAGAAATTAAATTATCAAAAATTATTTAGCCTAATGGAGCAAAAACCAGAGGAATCAAATAATTCTGCTCAGCAAAGAAGGAAAGTGCCACAACCTCTAGTATCAACTGGTTCTAAAGAATCTCTGACCCTAGTAGCCACCGATGGAAATGGGGAAGGTCCTGCTGATGAATTTGGGGCTGGACAGGATAATGTACAGAGTTCAAGTCCACTTCAACCTGACATAGAGAAAGGACTGTTGACCCAGAACCAACATTCTTCTAAACACTGCCTCGAGTTGCCACCTTCAAAAACTTGGAATCTTGTACTCAAGCGTGATACGCTAGCCTTCAGCAACTTCCCTAAGCCTAGAGGCATGCTATCTCAGCTTCAGCGTAAATTATATTTCTTACAATTAATAGAGCCAGCCTTTTGTGGGTCTCTCACTACGGATGACATTGAACATATTGAATATCTGTTTTTTTATTATTATCATGCTCGCAGTATTGTCACCTTTAAAGACTACCAGACCGCTAACCCTGTGTATTATAACAGAGATAATCTTTCTCATACAGGGCTGACGGTTTCCAGGTTCTTTGTGAACAACACATCCCTCATTTCAGCTGAAAGGAATGCTGGCTCAAATGGTGGCAATTTAGCACTGCCTATGAGAAGCAGTCCTGAGGAAGTCTTAATTAGTTTTGATGATTCATCCCTCCCCTTAACTTCAAATGCATATATAAAACCTAAACCGGAGGCAAGTCAAGCTAATTTTTCCCCAAAGGACTCTTATTGGACACCAACCACAGAAGCCGCAGAAATTTTTGCCCCAGCCGAAACAAGCCTTCTTAATTCCTTTGGATCTTTTCCTAAGCAAATTCAGGAAGACTTGATAAAGCGACTAACACTATTGAGGGACACACTGATAGTTATTTATGATCATGAAGGAGAGGCAACATCTGGAACAAATAAAACGGTGAAAGCAGTTCACCCGCCAAATAAAGATCAGGTGAACACAGATCAAAAACCGACTGAGTGGACTACAGGTACTGCTGAAGCAAGCATTGGGAAATCTTCCCCAATTCAGAAGCCTCTAACTTTACCCACCCATTCTGCACAACTTGACTGGCTTCAATGTAGATTCTTGGACCCTGAAGAACTGGGCCAAGCCCCTCGTCCCATGATAGTACAACCAAAAACTTTTGTTGTGGAGGCTGAGATCCCTCCTAGGAGGAATGGTGCAGTTTTTGTGGATGATAAGGATGTGCTGAACCATATCCAGAAACTGGACTGATAAACAACCTCAGTGGCTAATTTAAATCCTAAGTATGTCAATTCACATGCTATTGCATTCACTAACATTGATTCCATCAGGCACCCCCTAAATGGCCAGCACCTTAAAGTGCTCTCATGGAACATAGCAGGGTGGTCTTCCAAGTCACAGGACCCAGAGGTGTTGAACTTCTTGCGAAGGTTTGACATTATTCTACTGCAAGAGACTTGGTGTACATCAAAAATAAATCTCAATGGCTTTCTGTCCAGTGACTTGCAGGCTGTTCCAGGGCAAGGAAGAGGGAGGGCAAGAGCTGGGCTGTCATTGTTAATTTCCACTGCTTTGCAAGTGCCCATTAAATGGCTCCCCCCATGTGAGCAAATAGCAATTGCTGCAAAAATTACATTTAGATCAGTCACCTTTTTAATTGTTAATGTTTATATCCCTCCCTTTTCTAAGAGGATCCAGGTAAAACAGCAGTGGGATACTCTGGAAGATTATCTTATTGATTTGGAATCCCATTCTCCCTCAGCATTTTTGGTTATAGCTGGTGATTTTAATGCTAGAATGGGACCCAACAATGACACACTTTTTTCTTCTAAATTACTGGGTGACTTAGAATATGAAGTTCTCTCTTATAATAAAGATAGGCACTCAAAAGACTCTAAGATTAATTTTGCAGGGATCTGCTTAGCTCTAATGGTGAGTCGTTTAGCTCTCAAAATTCTTAATGGCAGTCACCATATGGATCCTTATGGAGAGTTTACATTTCAGGCCATGGAAGCAGTGTGCTCGATTACACTCTAATTTCTAATTCTGCCTGCAATTTGATTAAATATTTTCAAGTGGGTAATCGCATTGAGAGCGATCACCTTCCACTTTGTTTTACCATTCTAATTCCATCAAGCATTCAATTGTATACTAATCAGCTATATAGAGAAGAATCCTTATCACTCTGTAATAAAAAACTTCGCTGGTCCAATGGCTTAAATGCCAAATCTTCCGCCCTATTGGCTTCTCCAGAAGTTTCTCACCTGAAATCAACCATCATAGTAGCCTCTGATATTGCGAACTCTTTGAGGATCTACTGCCAACTTATTCAGGCTTTGCAGGTGATATTGAACCCACAGCAAGTGGAATCAAAGAACATTCTTACCATAACAAAATCTAGCTGGTTTGATAAGGAGTGTATGCTTAAGAAACACCAATTAAGAGCCGTGTACCAGCAGTACAGAAAGGAGGAATGTGGGGTATTGCCACAAGAATATTATGTATTTAAAGCTCAATACAAACTCCTGATAACCCAGAAGAAGAAGAAAGCCTTGCAGGACCAATGGAGTCGTCTGATTGACTCATGCCTAAATCGTGATGTCAGACTTTTTTGGTCCTTAGTTACCGGAGTTCGGAGGGATCACCCCAGTGTAATTGCTTGTAACATCTCAGCGAATACCTGGGTATCTCATTTCTCAAATCTTTTCGAAGATTCCCGGGTTCAACAGAGTAATACAACTCCATTATTATTAACCCCAAATGCATTGCCAGCTTGGGAGCCAGTGGCTGAACTGGAAGTTAAGTCCCTACTTCTTAAACTTAAGTCAGGGAAAGCCCCGGGTTCTGACTCAATTGTCCCAGAACTTTTGAAGTGCAATGTGGAATGGTGGGCACCTTTATTGGCATCATTGTTCACCCAAATTAATAATTCAGGTCAAATGCCCCCGGCCTGGTGAGAAGCTATAGTAGTACCTATCTTTAAGAAAGGGGATAGATCCATCCCTGCTAATTATAGGCCAATTAGTTTGCTATCTGTGGTAGGTAAACTATATGCTTCTTATTTAAATACAAAGCTAACTTCTTGGATTGAGGACGAACGGATTTTAGGACCTGAGCAGGCTGGTTTCAGAAAAGGTAGATCAATACTCGATCACTGCTTGATTTTAAACCATCTCGCAGAGAAATATAGGGGTTTTCATGGCAACAGCCTATATGTTGCTTTTGTTGATCTAAAGTCAGCTTTCGATCTGATTCCAAGGGACAGACTATGGGCCAAATTATATTCTTCAACTATCGATAAAAGGTTGCTCTATCTAATCATGCGTCTTCACCAGAACACTTCTCTTAGGGTGAGGTGTGGTATTAAGGGCAACTTAACTGAGCCTATCCCGGTTACTAAGGGAGTCCGACAGGGCTGTATATTGGCCCCCACCCTGTTCAATTTATTCTTAAACGATCTGTCTTTAGTTTGTCTCTCGCCAGATTTTCACCCCCCTAAACTGGCAGAGAACAGAGTGCCTTTACTGCTTTATGCAGACGATGCAGTTCTTCTGTCCCTTTCTAAAGTAGGATTGAAACGTTTATTATGGGCTTTTTTGGATTATTGTGTTGAGAATTTACTGTCAATTAATTTTGACAAAACAAAGATCATGTACTTCTCTAATCGCAAATCATTGTGTAAATGGGTTATTAGAGATCAGTATATAGAGCAAGTAAGACAGTTTAAATATTTAGGAGTTACCTTCCACTCTTCTCTATCGTGGTCATCTCAGAAATCCAATGCCATCCATACAGCATCTAACACCACTAAAGCAATAACTCGTTTCTTTTTCACCAAGGGAGGACAATTTTTACCAGCTGCTCTCCAGGTGTTCAGAGCTAAATCTTTGGCACAGCTACTGTATGGTATTCCAATCTGGATAAGAGGATTCGATCCCAGTGTTGAACGAGTCCTTTCCTCTTTTTTATATACACTTTTCGGCGTTCCCAAATGTGTATCGGCGGCAGTTTTACGACTGGAAGCGGGTTGCCTTTCTGTTGAAGGTACCGCATGGCTACGGGCGCTCAGGTTCTGGCTAAGACTGATTTTTGCTGAGGAATCCTCGGGACTTATATACCTTCTTTACCGGGACACTTATGTTAGTGTGTGGCACAAAACCTTGACCAACAAATTACAACTCTTAGGTCTGTCTATAAATTTTCTTCTCTCCATAGGATACCACCAGGCAAAAACCATTATATCCCGTGTCAAAGATATTGATATTCAGCAGTCCACTGCTAACGCCCAGAAGACCTGCTCTCCTCTAATTTTTGGTTTATCCTCCCCCCCCCCAGAAAGTTATGCTAGATATCTGGAGAATTTATCTATCCCTAAATACCGTTTGATTTTTACGAGAGCTAGGTTCAATTGTTTTCCATCTGCGGTATTGGATGGACTGTTTAGGGGTGTTCCTTATGGTGAACGATTATGTCCTTGTGGTGATGGGGCTATAGAATCTCTAGCCCATATGGTTTTTGCCTGTAAATTTTATAAAGATGACCGGGTTAGGTTAATAACATCTGAACTTTCTAAATTTCCAGGCCGGTCATCTGAATGGTATTTGACCTATCTTTTAGCAGACAAGAACAAATCAGCCACAGAGTTGGTGGCTAGATTTCTCTTTCTGGTTATAAAAACACGGAAGGGAACTTCCTCTAACTAAAATAATTCTCCCTTCAGGGTTATTAATATTATAATTTTTATTCCATCACCAATTAACTTACTTATGCTATTTTATGTTAATTACATTTAGTGTGCACATCTAATAACTGGTCTTTTATATTATATTATATCTATTTTAGATATTTTATATTATTATATTTTATTATGACATTCTAACTTTTATAATTTCTCATGTTTTTAATGTTCTTGTATTATAATATCTATATTGTGCTGCGATCTGTATGATTTTACCTTGTTTGATTTGGGTCTATGACCGTATAATAAAGAATTGAATTGAATTATTATTATTTTAAAATAAGAATAATAAAGATTAGACAACACGGGGTGGGCAAGGTGTGGCCCATGGTGGTGTTGGTATGGCTGGGTCCAGGGGACAAAAATGGTTCCCGGACCTCCCAAAGTTGCCCACTCCTGCTTTAGTTGATAATTTAGAAATAAACTTTTGTAAATTTTTATGGGTTCCATGACTGTTATTATATACTGTACTAGCTTTTTTTACCCGGAATTGTACGGGTCGTCATTTTCTTAGGGCACTATTTGTTCGAAATTCCTTAAGGTCGCCGACCACTGTTTTGAATTGCTCCATAGGAAAGGTCCCCCGGGACTACATAATGGAATCCCAGCTCCCCCGGGACTACCAGTTCCCCAGGGATTACACAATGAAATCCCAGCTCCCCCGAGACTACCAGTTCCCCCGGGACTGCACAATGAAATCCCTGCTCCCCCCCGGGACTACACAATGAAATCCCTGTTCCCTTTCCCCTGGGACTACACAATGAAATCCTTGCTCCCCCCCCCCCCGGGACTATACAATGAAATCCCAGCTCCCACCCGGGACTATACAACAATGAAATCCTAGCTCCCCCCACCCCGGGACTATACAACAATGAAATCCTAGCTCCCCCCACCCCGGGACTACACAACAATGAAATCCCAGCTCCCCACCTCCGGGACTACACAACTGTGAAATCCCTGCTCCCTCCCAGGACTACATAATGAAATCCCAGCTTCCTCCCCCCGGGACTACACAATAATGAATTCCCTGCTCCCCCCCTGGGACTACACAACAATGAAATCCCAGCTCCCCGCCGGGACTACACAATGAAATCCCAGCTCCCCCCTGGGACTACACAGCAATGAATTCTCTGCTCCGCCCTCTGGGACTGTACAATGAAATCCCTGCTTCTTCCCCCCCGGGACTACACAATAAAATCTCTGTCCCCACCCCCGGGACTACACAATGAAATCCCTGCTCCCCCCCGGGACTACACAATGAAATCCCTGCTTCCCCCTCTGGTACTGTACAATGAAATCCCTGCTTCCCCCTGGGATTACACAATGAAATCCCAGCTTCCCCCCCCCGGGACTACACAATAATGAATTCCCTGCTCCCCCCCTGGGACTACACAACAATGAAATCCCAGCTCCCCGCCGGGACTACACAATGAAATCCCAGCTCCCCCCCTGGGACTACACAGCAATGAATTCTCTGCTCCCCCCTCTGGGACTGTACAATGAAATCCCTGCTTCTTCCCCCCCAGGACTACACAATGAATTCCCTGCTCCCCCCCGGGACTACACAACAATGAAATCCCTGCTCCCCCCCCGGGACTACACAACAATGAAATCCCAGCTCCCCCCCGGCACTACACAATGAAATCCCATTTCCCCCCCGGGACTACACAACAATGAAATCCCAGCTCCCCCCCGGCACTACACAATGAAATCCCATTTCCCCCCCGGGACTACACTACAATGAAATCCCTGCTCCCCCCCGCCCCCCGGGACTACACAAAATGAGATCCCTGCTCCACCTTGGGACCACACAGTGAAATCCCAGCTCCTTCCCCCAGGACTACCTGCGACGACACGGTCCCTTACACTTTAGGACCAGGCACATAAACCCTTCTCAGGATAAGCATCAACACTTAAAAACCTGAGGGGAGGGTCAAATGAAACCTTTCCCCTACTAATGAGGGAAAAGACTAATACTGGTTATTAAGGATCTAGCTTAAATTTATGATACTGTGGGTACAAAGGTGTGTGTGTGTGTGTGTGTGTGTGTGTGTAGATTTAAAAGTAATGCAGGTTAATAACACCAAGCTGACATGTAGGATTTGGGTAGCAAACAAAATAAAAATAAGTTTATTTTAATTCTCAAAATCTTAGTTCCAGAAAATGACTTTGAACCTGCCTACAGCAAACACTTTATAATTAACCTAAGTCCCTATAACTCTAAATACTTCCACTCCTCATACAAGCACTGATTTCTCTTAAAACTCCTGACAAGACACAAATAATCCAACTAACCTAACTCCCAACTCTCCCCACACTCCAAACACTTTCCCATAACACACTAACTCAACTTTCAACTAACTCTGACTGACATCACTCAAACACTCCTTATATACTCCTCCCCCCCACCCTTTCCAAGACATCATAAACCACACTCACTCGGTTCAACATTCTAGACACATAAACATACTAATGCAGACATATACCAGGGAACTGAATTGTGGGCAGGGCCGGTGCTACCATTAGGCCAACTAGGCAGCCGCCTAGGGCGCAGGGCTAAAGGGGGCACCAGAAACGCCTTGAAAAAAAAAATAAAGTGCTCTCAAGTGGGAAGGGGGGCGCTAAATATCTGATCTTGCCTAGGGCACCAAACTGCCTTGCACCGGTCCTGATTGTGGGGTTACGCCACACTACCCAACAATGAAATCCCAGCTCCCCCCGTGTAGGCCCCGGCTGCAGTTCATATGAACATTCTGTTTTGACGTAGGAGAGATTTGCATATCCGCTCCTGATTGGGCCCCTGTGGCAGTTCATACGAACATTCTAAGTGTCATATGGGCTATTTGCATAACCACTCCTATTGGCTCCTGCAGCAATTATGAGGTGAGGTCGATTTGCATAACTGCTCCCCTGTTGTTTTGCCCATAGGAGATATGAGAGTAGGGGCGATTCCCCCCCTTTTTTTACCCCCTTAGGAATGGAATTTCCCAAAATCCTTCCTTAGTGGGTGTCTATGTCGTAAAAACAATGTTCCTTCAAAATTTCACGTTCCTAGATTAAACAGTTTGACCTGGGCGTTGATGAGTCAGTCAGTCAGTCAGTCAGGACTTCTTTTATACATATAGATTTGGGATCCTTTGTTTTTGTTTTTATCATCTCTTTGTAAATCACTTTGGGTCTTTTTTGGGTGTGTGAGTGGCCTCATGCTGGCTCAGCTTATCTGAGTGTGGAAAGCTAAGCAGGGCCAGGCCTCGTTATTACTTGGATGGGAGACTCGGACTCCTCCTCTAGTTTCCTTCATTGAGCAGGGGGTTGGACTCGATGGCCTTGTAGGCCCCTTCCAACTCTACGATCCTATGAACTATAAATGCTATAAATTAAACTAAACAACCTCTTCTGCTCCCCCACAAGAAATTGTTGGGGGATTTCTCCCCCCAGTTGGACATATTCACTGAAATCGCTCACCCCATGATTTTTCTACTCACAAAGAGAGTGGAAAATTTTGAGAGGTCATTTCCACCTAAATTTAAGCTGAGCACACGAGAGTTCAGCCTGAGGCATGAACTCACTCACAATTTGAAATGCAGATGTCTACAGCATCAGCAATTTACATGATGGATTGGTAAGATAATTTAAAAAGATAGTTGATGAATACAGGTGGGCCTATCTAGTATGTATGTGCATATGTGTATGCATATGTGAATCTACTATCTTTATCAGTTATCACTCTGTCTGTCTGACTGTCTCTCTGTCTCTCTTCTACCCTTCTGCTCAAGAACTACACAAGAGAGCCAGTATGGCGGAGTGGTGAGAGTGTTGGACTGGGACTCGGGAGATCCGGGTTCTAGTCCCCGCTCGGCCATGAAACTCACTGGGTGACTTTGGGCCAGTCACTGACCCTCAGCCTAACCTACCTCACAGGGTTGTTGTGAGGATAAAATGGAGAGGAGTATGATTATGTAAGCTGCCTTGGGTTCCTTTCAGGGAAAAGGTGGGGTATAAATATAATAAATAAATAAAAATAAATAACTTATGCAGATGCAGTTGAAGAATGCTGGATTAGCCTTCTGCAAGCTGGTGCCCTCCAGATGCTTTGGACTTCAACTCTTATCAGCGACTTCCACCATGGGCAATCGTCAAGTGTGCTTGGACTTGTAGTACAAAACATCTGGAGAACAACACGTTGGGGATGGCTATAGTAGACTATAACTAGGTTCAGAAAACATGATAACCAACACTCAACGGCTAAGTGTGGTTGTCATTGAACCATGGGTTGTTGCTGAAATGTGGGTTATCATGTTGTTGGAACCCAGCTGAGATAACAAAGCATGGTGTACAACCCACAGTTCACAACCTAGCAACAAATAATGGGTTTTTTTCATGGGTTGTTCATGGTTAACAAACCATGTTTTTTCAGTGCAGCTGGGTGCAGACAACATGATAATTCATGGTTCAACAACATCCCAAAGTTCAACAACAAACCAAACTCAACGCATACTAAACCCTTGCTTGTGCATTATCATGTTGTCTGAACCCAATGCAGCAAATCCATGATTTGGTTCTTCAGGGTTGTGCTTTCCCCATCTGTGCAGGGGAATTCCATCTTGGACAAGGACTAATAAGACGATATACCAGTAACAGGAGATGGAGTTTTGATGCAACACAAGCTTTATTTTGAAAGGGAATGGACACACTTTACCACAGTTTAAAGGTTCAGGTAGCACAAAATCATCAAGCTGCTAATTAAACAAGTACAGTACTAATAAGAAAACAAAGATTTCAGCCAAAAGATGGAGGATCACATTGCAACCTGGAGGACAATCTCCCTCAAAACAAAAGGGTTTGTGATCTGATTTTAGTTTTGTAATCTAAATTCATTTTTTAAAAAGATATCACCTACAACAGTGGTTTTAATGTAGGAGTCCCTCAGAAGGTCATCAGGGCTTCTGCAAGGAGAAGAGCAGTAGGAATGGAGACGGAGAGGTCTCGTCTCCTATAAAGAAGACTTACCCACACACATCTTCCCCTGCAATCTGCAGTTACAGAAAAACACGGGATCCATTCTGTGGCACACTTTCAGTTCAATTTAGGGCAATGACAAGACCAAGAAAGCTTCACCAATGCCCAACATTAATGGGAAGTGCCCCTTGGAACATGACCCAGAGTCTTCAGCAATGCATTCACAAAGTCCATCACAGGTGCACAGGAGTTTCTTGGCAGATGGGGAAAGAGTTCCTTGAAAGTAGAAGGTTCAAAAGCCATGGCCAGATAACATAAGGATGGAATGTATATTTTTCAAATTCCATGTCACCAAATTCAATTGATTTTAATATCTCAATTTCGAATTCTTTTGTCTATTCATATTCTTCATTCTGTGGATTTGTGGGTTCAGGGTTTAGAATCGTTGGCAGGGGCTGCATCCACTCTGGTTTCTGGACTTCTGTGAATAAATGCTTGTAGCACTGAAAGAAGGGGCTACACCACCTGAGAATGAGCGGTATCCACCACGGCTTGCCCCCCCATGGTACAGAACTGGGGCACACGGGTTGTATTGATCAATGCAGAGTGGTTGATCGGGGCAGTGGAGAGATGGCCCTGGGATGCTCAAGACGAATGGAGGTGGCTGAATTGTCACGGTCATTGGAGGGCAGCTGGCATTGCATTGGTCCCATCCGTAAGACATCTTGGCTGAACTGGTGTGTGATCTGAAGGAACACAACAGTGGGAAATAGATATCATATGTAAGCATTGATAAAATATGAATCCCACAGTGGTAAGATTCCATTTTCCAACATTGGATTAAGAACTTAGTGGATGCAGGACTCAGGAGGCACATTGAGAGCACATGGCCTCCAGATTTGAGAGCATGTGACATACCTAAAGCAAAAAGTAAAATATCAAACAGTAATACTTTGTTAAACATTATATTTATAGGACAGCTGTCACAAAGGGCTTGGCCAGTTATTCCTAATCAATATGTGAATTAGGAACCCTACACACACACACACACACACACACACACCATTTATTTATTTATTACTTACTATTTATTTCATTTCAGTACAGTCCAATAACGAAAGCTGTCTCAGGCTCAGCAGTTAACAAGAGAACAGCAAGCTTGAACACAAAATAAACATGTCAAGAGGCTTTGAGCATGTTAAAGTGTATCCCAAACTTACCTGGTCCTGCAATGAAACGAAGTCGAGTGGAGCGTCTCAGTGCTGCTGAGGGAACTGCTACTATTGTTTTTCGCCTGCTGGGTTTTATATAGTTCCTGAGAGGCTGATGCATTTATTTTCACAATTCTAATTAAATGTTAACAACATTCCCCCCCTGTCATGTAACACCCAAGGAGATTCATTGAGTGATTACATGATTCCTAATTTCTGCTTCCTCGTTGCTGATGCTTCATCCCATAGGTGGGGTTCTTCCTTTGGAAATTGTTGTGGATCAGGTCTTTGCAATGTTCATGTTTAGAGTTGCTATGAAAATTGTGTATGAAGCAATTTGGAAGTGATTTTGTGACTCCTCCTAAAGTAAAACAGTTGAGGGCTTGTCTGTCATCCCCCCCCCCAGAGCAGCCTTTTAATTTTTAAATTGTTTTTAAGACCAGAGAAGTGTTTCACAGGAGAATACCGCAGCTACCTACTCACCACAGTTATATTTTGTCCCATAGGTGGGGTCCTTTAGGTGGAGGTTGTTTCAGGTGACACATTTCAATTGTGGGTTTCTGAACGTGGGCTTGGCTCTGCTGAGAGTTGTGAAGTGGATTCTTACATGAAGCAAAAATTGAAAACCACTGTGGGGTGCTAAGGCAGTTTTCTAGGGTAGCCATTTTTAAAATTACTATTACTATTACTATTACTTTACTGACTGGAGAAATGGCTAACAGGAGTGAGGACACACACACTCACATACTTAGGCTGCAATCCTATTGGGATGAGTGTAAGCCTCCAAAACCGGAGGCTTACACTCATCCAATGCAGAGTGGGAGGAGCGGCAGAGGTGATCTTTGCCTCCCTGCTACTCACACTCTGCATTTTTGCTAGATGCCCATTTTTGGACACCTAACAATGACCTCTTAGAGGGGGAGGGAAGTAGGCTGGAGTGGCTTCAGGATACCTCATCCTGAAGTCTCATCCTCTCCCCGCCCCCTGGAAATGCCTTTTCCCCTCCTCTCTGAGGTCACTTTTCTGAGCTCAGGGAGCAGCGAGTGCGGTTCCTTCTGCGCTGACTATGAGGGATAAGAGCTCTGATTCTCAGCTCTGAGGTTGGTGTGCTGTCTCCAAACCTGGAGTAGGGAAAGAAAACTATCCTATGTCCCCACAGACAATGTCATAGGATCATTCCCTTAATTGCCAAATTGATTGTATTAGGATGAATACAGAATTGCCCTGGCCTGATTCTGGACCAGATGTGGAGGTAATTTCTTGGTGCTGTTTTTGCAATATTTGACCAGTAGATAAGAAGTCAAAATGTCTGAATCCATGTTTCTTCACTGTGTTTAATTCCAGAATTTTGATTTTCAAAAAGTAAAATAAAAATACTACTAATATTAATACTCATGATATTAACACACAAAAACACACACACAGAGAGAGTACAAGTGAACAATTAATGTATGTGGATATTAATTGTTCACATGAACTATTGTTTTTAATTAAAATATGTTTTTAAAAGAGGATTATTTTAATTTAATAAAAATTAAATATATAATATAATAATCCAACCAGAGTGCTAAACATAGTAAATTAAAGATAATCATCTTCTCATATACAGTCAATTTTATCTTATGAAACTCAAACTTCTCATTGTGTGTGTGCATGAGTGTGTGTGTGTGTGTATATGCTTGTGCATGTACTCTATTTTACTACAAGAAAGAAGTAGTGTTACTGTCTGCCACTGCTAATGGTATGCACCACCCCTGCGGACCTATGGGGGAAAATAATCTCTTTCCCTGGAGAAATTAGAGATATTCAAAGACATTGTCCAGCCAGTTTCTCAGTCAATTCTGAGTCCCATCCCGTCAAGTCCCATGACTCTAAAGGTGTGACCCATTTGGAAATGAGGCTCTGTATTTGTCCCACAGGGTGAGAGGACGTGGTGGGCTTCCACCCTGAAAGTGGCCTCAGAATATTTTAAATCAATAGTGGAAATACATATTTCTGATTCTGGTCCTTCCTGTTACTACCACCATTAGCTCACTGGAGCAAGCTCAAATGAGCTAAAATTTGAAACTCTTTCCATTGTTCCGGATCCAATATGACACCTTTTCCTGTCCTGAGTCCCATGACATCAGGTGACATGCCTCAGCATCCCTCCTTTCATAAATGCACCCCTGGTTTCTCACCAGTGTGCCCTCTTCACACTGCCCACCTTGTTACGACCAATCGTGCTCTGTTTAACAACACCCCCGTAATGCAAATCCCCCCTTTGGTGCAACAGTGTCGAATACGCAAAATAAAACAAAACAAAATAAGAATCCCCTAGAATTACTATATATATTTCTTGGCCAGTTTGCAACCAACACTGCCTGTAATGTAACTACCTTTGGGGTGGGAGGATCCACCCAAACTCAAATAAGTCAGTGTTCGGGGGGGAGCAAATAATATATCCACTCAACCCCCCTGGACAATGTCAGCATCAATGAACCATCTGCCTACATATATTATCAATAGACCTCATTCCAGGGCTGCCCATAAACACTGATCCCTACTCCCACTCATCACTCTGTGGTGCTGGGGTTAAATATCAGACTTCCCTAGAAAACATGGGGATGTACTTCCTGCCTCCTGTCCCATGCAGTGGTTGCATTCCAAGAGAAGAGATATCATTGCCTTCCCAGAACATTGGGTGAGCAGGGGAAGTAACTTCACGGAATCCACATTGGGCTGCAAAGGTCTGCTGGTCATGTTGATATGGCCTTACATTGAATCTGTTTCACAACACTGGAACCGGAGTGGTTTCCACCCTTTGTGATGAAATATGAGGAAGAACAAATGAGCAAATGAGGATGAACAGTTATGGACACTGAAGTCACTTCTTGAAACAACTAGGGTGTTACAGGAAGGAACAATTAGTAAGCACTTAATTAGAACATGTCTCATCTTCCCAGGACATATAATGTGTATAAAAACCCAGAGGGAATGGAGAACCACCATCAGATTCCTTCAGCACTGAGACACTCCAGTTGAGTTCTTTCCATTGAAGAACCTGGTAAGTTTTGCTGGGTGATGTTTAATTCGTGTAAAAACCTCTTGATCATTTGTTTCCTTGAAATGTGATCTTGATGATTTTCCAACTAGTGATGGGATTGTGAATGGAAGGCAGGCAAAGATGCATGAAAAAATGGCTCAGCTACTTTGATGATTGGCTAAGTGCTTGCCAGATGGTCTCCCAGAAATACAATATTAAATAAAGTAGCACCTCTGAACATTTGCTTGCGTACAACGCTGTACAGTCAAGTCTCACTGCATTGTGTCCTGTGTACTTTCTGAGTGCCATAGATTCTTAAATGGAGAATAGGACACTTGATGGCCATCATATTCTATTAACCTTTGTATACTATATCTATTCCCCTCCCTCATGTGTTCCTTTAGATCCACACACCAGTTCAGCAAAGATGTCTTCCAGATGGAACCAATGCTATGCCAGCTGTCCTCCCATGACTGTGACGATTCAGCCACCACCCTTCACCCTGAACATCCCAGGACCATCTCTCTACTGTCCTGACCAACCGCTTTGCATTGAGCAATGCAACCCTTGTGCTCTCACTCCATACAGTCAAGGAATATCTCGTAGTGGATACCGTTCCATATCCACAGGTGGTGTAGCCTCTGGTTTCACCTCCTCCAGCATTTCTTCCCAGAAGTCAGTGTCCAAAATCCAGAGTGGATGCAGCTCTTGCCAGTGATACTGAGGCCAAGAACCACAATCCACAGAATGAAGATGATGAAGAGTGAAGGATGAGAAATGCAAGATACCCAGTGCCACTGAATTTGTTGACATGGATCCACCAGATGTTCAACATGTACAACTCTTGTGTTATTGGCTAATAGTTTTCAAACCTACTACCTTCGGGCATCCATAGGATGCTCATTCAGTTCATGTTCAGCACTGGCAAGAGAGTTTGCCTCTGCCTCACTACTTGGACTGAGATGGTGCCATGGAACAAACCCAAGGTTCCTCTCTGGCTACAAATTGCAGGAGAAGATGGATGGGCAGAGCCTCCTGTATGAAAACTTGGGGTTGTATTCAATTACAGTATAACTTAGGTCCCAGGCATTTCATCAGTCTACTCTAAGTAGGACTCCCTTTGGAGTCCCTTGCCCACCAGTACTGATCTTCTCCATGAAAAACCCTGATAAGCATCTGAGGGATACAAACATTAAAAAATAAATAAAAATCCACTTCATTTGCATACAACCCCCCCCCCCCACACACACACATATAGTTCAATTAGCTATGGATCTTCTTTAAAATGAAGAAGAAAAAAGCTTCCTCTCAGAAAGAGTCATATGATTCTCCACATTGCAATGTTTTGTTCTTGTCTTGGTTTAAACTTCCATTGTGCATGTTTAACATCTGTCTCTGATTTTTCATGTCTGTGCCACATGAAACTTGAACAGAAGAATTATGGATAACCTCTCATCCAAAATAAAATATTTACTGCATCAACACCTCCCAGCTTCTTGCTTCTGTCATTAGATTTTATTAATTGTGTTGTGAACCACCCCAAGAACTTTGACTATTGGAGAGTATAAAATGCAATAGATAGTTAGATTGATTGATAGATAGAAATTGTCCATTATATGGGAAAACTAGGGATGGGTGAACAAGTGATCTTCAGGATAGCCCCAGTGCTCCAAATATCAATATGAAGCTCATCTCTCCTCATTTCCCATGTTCATTTGCACTCTCTTTTTATTTCTCCCTTTCACATAAATGGGAAACGTGTGAATTTCAAATGGGAAAAATTCACAGCATGAATGCATACTCTTCCCCATTGAATAAAGCATGAAAAGTCACATATGTAAAATTACACTTTTAAAAAAATAAATAATGCACATCTTTCCAAGCACAAACATAAATTTGGGAATTTGCTAACCATTTGGGGGAACATGTTCTCCTGTTTGAGTTGAAGTTTGGGATTGTGAATGGGACATGTTCACACCATTGGCAAAGATAAACCAATTTCCCATGCATCCCTAGGGAAAGCACGTGAATGATATAGTGTAGCTCTCCCCATCAAACAAAGGCTGACAGCAGCCCCAGAATTATTTCTTTTTTGTGAGCACAGTCTCTACACATATATCAGTGATGTGACAGATCACAATCAACATGTGAAGTAGCATGTAGATTAGAATGAAAGTATTTCCAGTGAGCTGTTCCTTTATTGTTTCTCTGGCTTGCTGGACCCTTGGTTCCTTCATCCATGGCCTCCTCTCCTTCATGGCAAAACGGTGGTGATTGACATGAAAATTGAGTGTTTCCTGTGCTGTGATCCAACTGGAAGTAAAAGCTGAGATGGGTGAATCTGTCAAGCTCAATTTCCCTCAGGTTCTCATTTTGTGATTGATATCTTTGAATCAAAACAGTCCTTGCAAAGTTCAGTATCTCAGTAGTTGGTTAACCAGGCCGTTGCATGTCTTCTTGCTTCATTCAGCTTGGTCCCATCTTCCATGTTATTTCTTCCCACTTGGCATTCTTGCCCACAGGGAACAGTTGGCTGTAACTTGCTTTCTATTACTGCAATAGCATCACATCTTCTGGAACTCTATAGCTGTTGCAAAGATTCTAATCACTTAGAACTGACATTTATCTAATTAGGGATATGTGCATCAGCAAAACATGAGCTTGCTGGGGTTCTCCAAATTCCTCCTCAAATTCCTTGTTCCTATTTGTGTCTGTACCAGATTGCAAGGTTTTTTTGGGGGTATGAAAAATTTGTGCATATTTTCATGCACATTTCCCCAAATATACATATCAATTGTGCATCAGTTGTGCTCATTTTTTGAATTTACACAATTTTCTCCCATTGATTAAAGTGCGTTTGTGTGCATTTTTAAGAGCATTTTATGGGCTTATTTTTCCCTTCAAATTTATGCATTTTCAACAGCATGTTGTTAGTCCATGTATCACATCACCAGTTCTGAAATGCAAAGACTTCAGACCACAGATTGTGTTCAGGACCATGTTTGGTTCTGGGAGGGGTGAACTGGGTGAATTCTGGTCAAAACGCAAAATGAAATAATTCCCTCATACATCCCTGGTTCCTTTAGGAGAGGGCAATCTGCCCAGACCTGGACCCCCTCCGGCTTGGCGGACGCCGCTGCTGCGCCCACCAAGCTGGGCCAAAAGCAGCTGTGTGCCAAGCTGCTCGGCAGCCTTCTGGGTTCCTGTTGGGCCAACGTTTATGTAGAGAATGACATAAGATACACCAAGAGCAGCCGCAATTTGCTTAACTTGCACAAATTGCAACTGCTTTTGGCATATCTTACGGCATTCTCTACATAAGTGGTGGCCCAATGGGAACCCAGAAGTCGCTTCCCCAGTTTGACTCAGGAGAATGCCAATGTCAGGGAAGAGGTAAGTGGGATGGAGTTGGGGGGGGGGGGTTTGAGCCCAGCCAGTTTGCCAGATTTCCACCCCACAAATGAAATCCTTGCACATCCCTAGTCCTAATCCTACAGCCCTGAGAGACTGTCTTTCTTTAGATTTCAGTTGCACAATGGACAACAAGGTTTCAAGCCTTTTGAAAATATTTGGTGGTCATTTCCCTAGCTCTCATGACATTCATTCATTCATTCATTCAATTTATATACCGCCCAATAGCTAAAGCTCTCGAATCATTTTAGTGTTGGTATTTAAGTCATATACAATTTTCTCATTTTTATAACATTTTCTATCAAAATAATAAACATAATGAATGATCCAGCAGTTTTGAAGGAAATGGATGAGGTTCTCCCCTTACCCCACAGCCAAAAAACATCATTATTATTATTATTATTATTATTATTATTATTATTATTATTATTATTATTATTATTATTTTACTTCACTTCACTTCACTTCACTTCACTTCATTTCATTTCATTTCATTTCATTTTTATACCGCCCCATAGCCGAAGCTCTCTGGGCAGTTTCCAACAATTCATAAAAACGATAATACCCATTATAAAATACAGCTAACAATCAAATCATACAATTCCATTACAAAAGTTTAAAAATTAGTCTGAATGTTGAAGGAATTTGATGGTGGTTCTCCATTCCCTCTGGGTTTTTATACACATTATACATCCTGAGAAGATGATACTTGTTCTAATTAAGTGCTTACTAATTGTTCCTTCCTGTAACACCCTAGTTGTTTCAAGAAGTGACTTCAGTGTCCATAACTGTTCATCCTCATTTGCTTATTTGTTCTTCCTCATATTTCATCACAAAGGGTGGAAACCACTCCGGCTCCAGTGTTGTGAAACAGATTCAATGTAAGGCCATATCAACATGACCAGCAGACCAATGTGGATTCCGTGAAGTTACTTCCCCTGCTCACCCAATGTTCTGGGAAGGCAATGATATCTCTTCTCTTGGAATGCAACCACTGCATGGGACAGGAGGCAGGAAGTACATCCCCATGTTTTCTAGGGAAGTCTGTTATTTAACCCCAGCACCACAGAGTGATGAGTGGGAGTAGGGATCAGTGTTTATGGGCAGCCCTGGAATGAGGTCTATTGATAATATATGTAGGCAGATGGTTCACTGATGCTGACATTGTCCAGGGGGTTGTGTGGATATATTATCTGCTCCCCGCCAAACCCTGACATATATCAGTTTAGGTGGATCCTCCCACCCCAAAGGTAGATACATTACAGGCAGTGTTGGTTGCAAACTGGCCAAGAAATAAAATATATAGTAATTCTAGGGGATTCTTGTTCTGTTTTGTTTTATTTTGTGTATTCCACACTGTTGCACCAAAGGGGGGATTTGCATTACGGGGGTGTTGTTAAACAGAGCACGATTGGTCGTAACAAGGTGGGCAGTGTGAAGAGGGCACACTGGTGAGAAACCAGGGGTGCATTTATGAAAGGAGGGATGCTGAGGCATGTCACCTGATGTCATGGGACTCAGGACAGGAAAAGGTGTCATATTGGATCCGGAACAATGAAAAGAGTTTCAAATTTTAGCTCATTTGAGCTTGCTCCAGTGAGCTAATGGTGGTAATAACAGGAAGGACCAGAATCAGAAATATGTATTTCCACTATTGATTTAAAATATTTCTAGGCCGCCTTTCAGGGTGGAAGCCCACCACGTCCTCTCACCCTGTGGGGCAAACAAAGAACCTCATTTCCAAATGGGTCACACCTTTAGAATCATCAGACTTGTTGACGGGATGGGACTCAGGATTTAGGATGGGGGAGATATTCATGAGTTCATATACCTAACACTACACTTTCAAACCAAGATGCTAACCAACCTGATTGATCCTTCCAAATCTGTGGGACTCTGAATTCCGCAAGGGCATTCTCCATCTTGTGTGCAGGCGAAACTTGCCCTAAGAGATAAGAGTAACACCCCCCTCACATACATTCCACTATTGTGGATCTCGACTGTATTAAATTAATAAAGTTGTACCACTAATTATACCCATCACTTTGTATCTGCCCCTTTATTTCTGGGACTGGTCATGATATGGAGAGTAGAGCTGGTGACAGATGGACACCCCTATCAGTTTGCAGGGAAACTATTGGTTGGCTGAGAAACTGGCTGGACAATGTCTTTGAATATCTCCAATTTCTCCAGGGAAAGTGATTTTGTTTTCCACATGTCCTCAGGGGTTGGGCATACCATTAGCAGTGGCAGTAACACTACTTCTTTCTTGTAGCAAAATAGAGTACATGCACAAGCACACACACACACAATTCCCTTCGCACCCCACGTTCCTGTGGGGGGGGGAGGATTTTGCGAGGGGGGGGAGGGGAGAGCGAGAGCTAGAATGAGGTGATTTCACCTCCAATCAGGGCACAGGCAAATTGTTTGCCCGATGGGGTGAGGCTTAAGGGGTGGGGCCCTGAGGCAGTATTTAGGCACAGGAGACCCCACCCCATGCCTCCTTTTTTGCAGCTGCGGTGTGATCTTGAAGCCACAGATCTCCTACCTGTGTCTTCTCCTCTCCTGCGTCTGCTTCCTTGATCTCCTCCTGCCTGCAATCGTCGGACGGTTTGGGGGTCTGGGGGGCTTGCTGTTAATTTCTCTTGCTTTGAGTTCCTTTAAACTTTATTTCTTGGGGGAGAGCCAAAGGGATAGGGCCCCCGCGGTCTCGTCGGCGGCGGCGGCGCCCGGCGGCGCACGAGTTTAGCCGCGGCTGCGGCTGTACATTCCTACTGGCGCCTTCCCTTTCTTGTCCCGGGCTCCAGCTGCGTTAGCGCGCGGCGCACGCAGCTCCCAGCTAGAGGGCGGCAGGTTGGTGAGGCTGGATTTGGCTGTACTTCTCCTGCCCCAGCCGTAGCCTTTGCATGCCTTCCGTTCTCTCCCCTCTGGGTCTCCTTTTCAGGCTGCTGCTGCGCTGCTGGTGAGCCCGCTGATCTCAGCTCGAGCACAGAGCTGGTTTCCAGCCTCCGGTCGGCTCGGAATCGTCTGTGCTGCGCGGGTTTTACAAGCCCCGCTAGCAGCACCGGCGTTTTTTCAAAAGGGAGCGGGCTTAGTTTTTAAACGGCGGCGAGTCCTGCTGGGCTCTGCTCCTTTGGCCACGTTTGTTTAAGTTGCTTTATTGCTCCTGCGTTTGGATGAGGAGGGGGAGGCAGCTTAAGCTACTGTGGGGAGGGGGCCCTCGCCCTTCGGCGCGGTCCCACTTCCCCACGTGCTTTTGCCCAAGCACGCTCTGTTATTCCGCGTCTCTCTTCGGCGTCCTTCCGTAGTGGCCGCCATCTTGGGACCAGACGCCCGCCATTTGGCCCCCGGTCATTCTGTTGGCTAATTTGGCCTGCCGTTCCCACTACTCTCATTTGCAGAATAGTTTAAAAATTTGCTGTAGGCAGGTCTCTTTCTCGTTCCTGCATATGGGAACTACTCATAGTTTTAGTTTATTCATTGATTGGTTGTCTAACATTGGGGGTTAATTAAGTTTGTTATAATTTCTTTCGCAGCTGTTATCATCTTGCATTTAATCAAGGTTTATTTCATTGGCTTGTTCATCCATATGTGCATAAATCTGATCTAATTCATTCCATAGAGATATAATCAAGCTCTGTTTCATTAATTAGGGGTTGCTTTTGTGCATTGATTTGCAGTTATTCTGTGCAGCAATTTCAGTGCTGCTTAGGTTCATTACACAATAATTTAAAATTCATAGGGTCCTAGTTAATTTGTCCCCGATTCTGAACCAATTGGTGCTCATCTGCACGGGCTAGGAGTTTGAACTTAGTAAAACTTTTAGTTAATATATCCTTCCAAAAGAAAAGAGGGTTCAAAAGAAAAGAGGGTTCAGACAGTCTTTTTTTTTTTTTTTTTTTTCCCCTCTTCCCCTCCTTTTCTCCCCCCCCCTGGAGACAAGGAGTGAGGCAGGCCTGTGGCTCACACTTGCTCAGCTTGTCTGAGTGTGGAAAACTGAGCAGGGTCAGGCCTGGTTATTTCTCCACCTGTGTGCGTGTGTGTAACGTTACTGGATTCACTGTAGTTTTAATCCTAATTCAATTTTCATTGTTTGCCTTTCTTTTAGTTTTTCAGGATGCCACCCAAGAAGGGTCAGGGGGGCAAGAAGGGGAAGGGCCGTGCGCCTCGACAACCGGCAAAGCGCCCCCCTACGCGGCGGCTCTCCTCTTCCTCCGATGAGGAGGCCGTTGACGTCTCAGCGGTCCTGGCTCGTGTAGCCAGCATGGAAAGGGAGAGGGGTATCCAACCTCCTCCCACTAAGGCGACAGGGGGGTCCTCCGGGCGCCGTTCGCGGTCATCCAAGACGTCACAGCGTGACCTTTGGATTTCTATTTCAGAGCGCTTAGACGCGATGCAGGCGGCTGGGGTGCCCCATGCCCCTTCTTCATCCGCTTCGGCAACTCCGCCTCGGGAGCATAGAGTGGAGGCCCCAGCATACCCTGCTATGGAGGAACCGGAGTCGTCAGCTGTACCATCATCTCATTTGAGGTCCGAGCCAGGCCCTTCCAGTGGCATGCCAGCAGCCGGTGAGTACCCGGGTCCTGTGGGGTCAGGTGGCTGGCACAATTGGAGTCAATACATGTATCCGGGTTTTCCATGGGGGCAGCACCCCATGTCTCACATGTTCCAATTCACACCTTGGCTACCGAGCTACCCTCCAATTGCCTCACACACAATGCAGCCCCCTGAAGGTCCTGTCGGTGCTTCTTCTTCTAACACGCCTTCAGGGCTATCTGCGGTTACTACCCAGATTGGCCAAGACGGGGCTGGAGCTCTCGGGGCTCAGTCTACTTCTGCCTCAGGTGGCACCTCGCAGTCGGATGCTACGGTCATTGGGGCCGCACCTTCTCCGGCTGCTCAGGCCTGCGCGTCGGTGTGGTCCGGCCCGGCAGGGCAAGTGGCTTCGCTGGTAAAGGGTGCCACGAGGGTCGATCTCTCCGACCATTATCCGCACGCTAAACCCGGTTTGGTGCCACCAGGCGCGCCATCTTTCCCTTTAGGGTACCATCTCGCCCCGGCCACCAAGGAAAAGATAATCAAGGGCGAGTTTATCGATGTCTTCTCCTTGCTGAACCGGGAGCCTGATCCCGTGGAAAAGGAGAAACTCAAGGACCGTGAGCAAGAGAAGTTTAAATCTAAAAAGCCAGCCCGTACGTGGGCCAACTGGCTACCCGGGTTTCTGATTTATATGGGTACACTTCAGCAAGAGTTCCCTGACCGTGCTGCCATTCTCACGAAATATCTCGATATAATATATCGGGCATATTCCGGCTTTGAGGGTGGAGCATGGCTGGCGTATGACGAGGGGTTCCGCAAAAAGGCAGCCTTTGACCACTCTATTCGGTGGGATAGGAAGGACAACGACCTGTGGATGGAATTTATGATTCCAGCCAGGCCAGTCGTTGGGGAACGATCTGAGAGTGGCCATATACTATCCAGGCAATCCACCAACACTTCACCCCGGGCACAACCGGGGAAGTCGGTTCAACCCCGGCCGCTGTGTTGGGAATTCATATCCAAGGGAACATGCTCGCGGCCTGAATGTCCCTATAGACATGCCTGCAGCATCTGCAATGGGTCCCACGCCCCGGCCACATGCTCAAGAGTCCGGGGACCAAGGGGAGGCGGCAAGTTTGGTTCTGCCAGGCGCCCCCCGGGCCCTGGTCAGCAGCAGCCTCCAAAAGGGCCCCAGCCCAGTTAAGGCCGGTCCTTTGGCTCGCCTGCTGAGACTTTACCCTGACACCGAGGCGGCCATATATCTTAGGGATGGTTTTCTGTTTGGCTTTAGGATTCCATTTCAGGGCCCTCGCGTCCATATTTTGTCCCGCAATCAGCGTTCCATCCTTGGGATGGAGTCTATTGTGGCGCAAAAGATAGTCAGAGAGGTTTCAGCAGGTAGGGTCCTGGGTCCGTTCTCCTCCTTGCCGCTCCCAAATCTCTGGGTCTCACCTTTAGGGATAGTGCCCAAAAAGGCCATAGGGGAGTTCCGCTTGATACACAATCTGTCCTTTCCCAGAGGGGCCTCGGTCAACGATGCCATTCCAGAACATTTATGTTCTGTGCGTTATACCTCGTTCGACTCAGCGGTGGCAATGGTCCGCCGTTGTGGCCGCGGGGCCCTTCTGGGAAAATGTGATATCAAGTCGGCCTTCAGATTGCTCCCCGTTCACCCGGATGACTTCGACTTGCTCGGTTTTCATTTCCAGGGCCAATTCTATATCGATAGAGCTATGCCCATGGGCTGCTCTATCTCTTGCTCGGCTTTCGAGCGCTTTAGTACATTTCTCGAATGGGCCTTGCGTAATCGTACCGGGATGAGCCAGGTCATCCATTACCTAGACGATTTCCTGTTCGCAGGGATCCGTGACACTAATCAATGTGCCTTTTTGATGGCGCAATTTCAGGAGTTGGCAACAGAATTGGGTGTCCCCCTCGCGACAGAAAAGACAGAAGGTCCCGCTTCCATTCTGGTCTTTTTGGGCATAGAATTAGATACCGACAGACAGTGCTCTCGTCTCCCTATTGATAAGCTCCAGGCCCTCCATCTTCGGGTCTGCCATATGATACGGTCCCGCAAGGCTTCCCTCCGGGAACTACAAGAGCTGGTCGGCCACTTGAATTTTGCATGCAGGGTGGTGGCACCAGGTAGAGCATTTTTGCGGCGCCTCTGCGCCGCCATGCGTGGCCTGACACGGCCCTTTCACAGGGTCCGGATAAATACCTCCATGAGGGCCGATTTGAGGGTATGGCTACGATTTCTGGAAGGGTTTAATGGAATTTCCTTCTGGCGGTGTGAGCAAATACTGCATGCCGACTTTAGAGTACAATCCGATGCCTCCGGTTCCTTTGGCTTTGGGGTGTTTTTCAGGGCACAGTGGTGCGCCGCACCATGGCCAGATGAGTGGACAGAGTCTGGGGTGTGCCGAGATCTGACCTTTCTAGAATTTTTTCCCATTTATGTTGCAGTGCACCTGTGGGCAGCACAATTTGCAGATTCTGTCGTTCATTTTTGGTGCGATAATCAGGCAACTGTGCAGGTCATCAATACCTTGTCTTCCAGAAGCCCACGTGTTATGCATCTGGTTCGCGCTTTCACACTGCGCTGTTTGCAATTCAATATACTGTTTCGGGCACGGCATGTTCCGGGTTTGGATAACAGCATAGCGGACGCATTGTCTCGCAACCAGATGCATAGGTTCCGAGCTCTCGCTCCCTGGGCTGCCGACCACCCGGTGATAATGCCAGACTGTCTTTGGCAGATTGGAGGTCTGTTTCCGAGCTCGCCATAATGCGGTCGCTGGCACCTACCACGAGGGCCGCTTACGAACGGGCAGGTATGGAATTTCACCAGTTCCGGGTGGACCACAATCTCCCTCTGGTCTGGCCAATACCGGTCGATCACATCATTCAATTCTGTGTGGTGTCGCAGGGACGTGGTTCATCCGTTAGAACCATCAGGGGCAAGCTGGCGGGCGTGGCATTTCTTGCCAAGGCTCGAGGTTTCCAGGACACTTCCGGGGATTTCAGAGTCCGTAGGATGTTGTTGGGTTGGTCCAGGGAATGCCCTGTAGCGCCCGACACGAGGGTCCCTTTGTCCCCAGACATTCTTTTGGGTCTTCGGGCACTGTGGCCTTCTGTTTGTTCTTCGAACTACGAGGAGTCACTATTTCATGCGGCTGCGTTGACCGCATTCTTTGGGGCGTTCAGAATCTCAGAGCTGGTGGTTAGTTCCAAACTCGATGCCTCCAATGTGGCTCTGCAGTTTTCGGACCTACAACTTTCAGCGACCAGCGTGACTCTGCGACTCCGCAGGTCTAAGTCCGATCAGTTTGCACGGGGCGCAACGGTCACCTTGTACCCGGCCGCTTCTGATGAACTCTGCCCTGTGGCGGCCCTGAAAGCTTTTATCACTGGGCGGGGTACGGAAGATGGTCCATTATTCCGACATGTGGATGGTTTCCCGTTGACCAGGTATCAGTTCTGGGCAGTCACTAAACAGGCATTAGGAGCCTTGGGCCTGTCTCATATGCGATTCGGCACTCACTCATTCAGGATTGGTGCGGCCTCCACGGCTGCCGCCTTGGGTTTCCCGGCCAGCAGAGTTCAGGCTGTCGGAAGGTGGCGTTCACGGGCCTACCGTTCTTACGTCCGGAAGTTGCCGTGAGCTGCGCTGCCGCTTCTTTGTTTCTTTGTTTTTCAGGTGCTTGGAGTGGAGAAAAGCCTGTTCGTGTGTTAATCTGCGGCCACAGCATGATCTTTTGGGCAGCGAGGCGTGCTGCAAAATCCTGGGTTGGTGCCCAGCTGGGCATCGGGCAGGTGGCCAACATTCAGTGGCTTGGCCGGCGTGGCATGCAGTGGCACGACCTGCTCTACACACTTTTCCACTCCGGCCTAGTCAAGGCACAACCGCACGTTTTGGTGCTGCACCTGGGCGGCAATGACCTCGGCTTGCTGAAGGGCAAGGCCTTGATCTTACAGGCAACAGAGGACCTCTCCATCATTTCTTCCCGCTGGCCCGGCGTGTCCATATTGTGGTCTCATATATTGCCGCGTTTTTGCTGGCGGTACTCCGAGCGCCCTGCTTGCCTGAACAGGGCGGCTTGGAAGGTCAACGGTGAGGTTCGGAGGGCCATTGGAGGCATGGGGTTCGATATACCTCATGCCGGGATATCCTTGGCCCGGAGGGAGCTGTACCGGCCGGACGGGGTTCATTTGTCCGACGCTGGTAATGATTTATTTATTGAGGATCTGCGAAGGGCCCTGCTCGAGCTTATCTCTGGCAGGTGGGGGAGAGTCGACTAAGCAGAGGCTTGTCTCTCTCTGTGGCGGTAAGTGCGGTGTATAGGCAGTGGGGTTAGGGTTTCGGTGTGCATCCCATGGCACCTTTCAAGGTGATTGGCGAGAACCCGAGCCTCACAAATGTAGATGCCGTGTGGCTCAATTTGTGAGAGGTAGGGTCGCCTTTGGGGTTTACCCATCTCACCCTCCTCGGTTGTCCCGCGGCGCCAGGGGATGGTGATCATGGGTAGATCCCCCAGCACTCCGAGTGCAGGATTCAAGGGTGGCGAGTCACCGCGCCGCCCTCGAGTTCGGGATGCTTTCGCCCAGGCATGCTCCACTGGCCTTCAGGCCGGCCTTAGTTAATCCCGCACTTCTCCCTTCGCAGACCTTCAATTCAATAAATGTGGCCCTGATTTTACACCATAACTGTTGTCTCGTCTCTTCATTTCCCCCTTTACCCTCGCAATTCCCTTCGCACCCCACGTTCCTGTGGGGGGGGGAGGATTTTGCGAGGGGGGGGAGGGGAGAGCGAGAGCTAGAATGAGGTGATTTCACCTCCAATCAGGGCACAGGCAAATTGTTTGCCCGATGGGGTGAGGCTTAAGGGGTGGGGCCCTGAGGCAGTATTTAGGCACAGGAGACCCCACCCCATGCCTCCTTTTTGCAGCTCCCTCCCTCCACTCCCGATGAAGCAGTGTGGGCTCCTCTGGTCGCCTTTTATGGGGCCGAGTAGGAATTTTGGCTCGTTGTCCTAATTGGCTCAGGGCAGCGTGCGTGTTTCGCCTACTCCATACTGTGGAATCGGCAGTGGGTTTATTATTTTGGGTTACCTGCTAATTCGGTCACATTGGCCTTAGGTTAGGCGGTAAGTGCGGTGTATAGGCAGTGGGGTTAGGGTTTCGGTGTGCATCCCATGGCACCTTTCAAGGTGATTGGCGAGAACCCGAGCCTCACAAATGTAGATGCCGTGTGGCTCAATTTGTGAGAGGTAGGGTCGCCTTTGGGGTCTACCCATCTCACCCTCCTCGGTTGTCCCGCGGCGCCAGGGGATGGTGATCATGGGTAGATCCCCCAGCACTCCGAGTGCAGGATTCAAGGGTGGCGAGTCACCGCGCCGCCCTCGAGTTCGGGATGCTTTCGCCCAGGCATGCTCCACTGGCCTTCGGGCCGGCCTTAGTTAATCCCGCACTTCTCCCTTCGCAGACCTTCAATTCAATAAATGTGGCCCTGATTTTACACCATAACTGTTGTCTCGTCTCTTCATTTCCCCCTTTACCCTCGCAATAGGAAATTTTAGTTTTATAAGATAAAATTGACTGTATATAAGAAGAGGATTATCTTTAACTTACAATGTTAAGCCCTCTGGTTTGATTATAGTATTATATCATATATTTATTCATATTATTACATTATAATAAACCTCTTTTAAAAACATATTTTAATTAAAAACAATAGTGCAAGTGAACAATTAATATGTGCATACTGTAATTGTTCACTTGTGCTATATAGATAGATAGGTGTGTGTGTGTGTCTGCGTGCTTTAATATCATGAGTGTTAGTATGAATATATATATATATATATATATATATATTCAAAATAAAAAAATTCTGGAATTAAACACAGTGAAGAAAAATTCAGACATTTTGACTTCTTATCTAGTGATCAAATATGGTAAAAACAGCAACAAAAAAGGATCTTCCCATCTGGACCTGCATCAGGCAGGGTTAAATCTGTAATCATCCCAATACAATGAATTTGGCGATTAAGGGACTTATCTTATGACATTGTCTGGTGGGATATAGGATAGCTTGGATTCCTATCTCTGAGGTTGGAGACAGCACTTCAATGTCATATCTGGGAATCGCAGCTCTGTTCCTCACCCCCACGCCCTCCTAGCCAAGGTGGAAAGAACCACATTGGCTGCTCTCTGAGGTTGGAAAAGTGACCTTGGAGAGGAGGAAAAGAGGGTGTTTATTGATGTAAGGAGGGAAAGGAACAAGACTTGGGAGGCCCGGATACAAGGAATCCTGAAGCCATTCCTGCCTACTTCCCTTCTTTTTTGGGATGCTGCTAGGGATGTACACATGACTCGATTGGGGTTGGAAGCAGGGCAAACTCGCCCCACTCACCCCCCAAGCCCCGCGGAACTTACCTTTTCCCTAGCTCAGCACATCTCCCCGGAGAGGAGCAGGGGAAAAGTACTTCTGGGTCCCCGGCACTGCGTTTTTCAGGTAAATACCATAGAAAGCCACCTTAAAATGGCAATGATTTGCTATTTGTGGTCATTTTAAGGTGGTTTTCTATGTTATTTATGTGAAAAATGCAGCGCCAGGGACCCAGAAGTGACACAACGGGTTCCGGCGCTATGCCTGCTCTGCATTGGATAAGCATAATCCTCCAAGCTCAGAGGCTCACGCTGATCTCTATGAATTGCATCCTAAGTATGTGAGTGTGTGTGCCCCCACTCCTTTTAGACACTTCTCTAGTCAGTTAAAACCAAATTGTCTACCCTAGAAACCTGCCTCAGCACCCCAAAATGGTTTTCCTAAGAGCATAAGAAGAGCCATGCTGGATCAGAACAAGGGTCCATCTAGTCCAGCATTCTGTTCTCACAGTGGCCAAACAGCTGCCCATGGGATCCCACAAGCAGGACAGAACCCTCCTGCCCATTTCCCCCCAGCAACTGGTGTACAGAGGCATACTGCCTCTGATACTGCAGGTAGCATATAGCCAATCAGGACTAGTAGCCATTGATAGTCTTCTCCTCCATGAATTGGTCCAATTCCCTTTCAAAGTTGTCCAAATTGGTGGCCATCACCACATCCTGTGGGAGTGAACTCCATAGTTTCAATTTTTGCTTCATGTAAGATTCCACTTAGCGACTCTCAACATAGCCAAACCCACTTTTGAAACATGTCACCTGAAACAATCTCCACCTAAAGGACCCCACCCAGGGGATGAAACATAACCGTGGTGATTAGGTCTGTGTGGTATTCTCCTGTGAAACACTTTTTCCCTGGTCTAAAAAAAATAAATCAATAAAAAGCCTGCTCTTGGGGGGGGGGGAACCCAAAACAAAACAGACAAGCCCTCAATTGTTACACCTGAGGAGTAGCCACAAAATTACTTCCTAATTGCTTCATATACAATTTCTGTAGCAACTCTAAACATGAACATCGCAAAGACTTGATCCACAACAATTTCCAAGGAAGAACCCCACCTATGGGATGAAGCATCAGCAATGAGGAAGCAGAAATTAGGAATCGTGAAATCACTCGATGAATCTACTTGGGTGTTACATGAGGGGGGGGGGAATGTTAACACTCTATTAGAATTATGAAAATAAAATGCATGCATCACCCTCCCAGGAACTATATAAAACCCCAGCAGGTGCAAAGCAATAGTACCAGATTCCCTCAGCACTGAGACGCTCCACCTGACTTCTTTTCATCACAGGACCAGGTAAGTTTGAGATATGCTTTGACTTGCTCAAACCCTCTTCACTTGTTTATTTTGTGTTCAAGCTTGCTGTTCGCTAAATCATTTAAAAAAAAACAATACACTAACCAATTGTTAGAATGGCTCAGCAACAAAACTTTACTCCTTTTGCTGGAGGGTGGAACCAGAGAATGAAAATCCAGAAGGAAAAAAAAGGAAAAAGAGAAATCTGATTGAGCCATTATTATTGTTAGTGTGTATTTCGAATTGGGATGATTGTGTTTGGGCAGCTTCATTGGCTGGCTGCTGCATTGTTTTGGAGTTCTCACCCACCTTTAATTCTGCTTTGGGTGAAGGTCCAGCCACAGAATGTTTATTATCTGTGCAGCTGCAGTTTGGGATATCTCTGTTTCCACAGAGAGTGCAGGGACAGTGGTGTACCATGAGGTGGAAGGTGAGCATTGATACAAGGTCATATGTGTGTATGTGTGGAGGGGTGGATCTTCACATATTGATTAAGAATAAACGGCCAAGTCCTTGGTGACAGCTCTCCTATAAATACAATGCTTAACAAAATATTACTTTCTGTTGTAAGGGAGTGAATCCATGGCCCTAGACAGTGTCTAGAGGCCCATAGGATTATTCAGATTCCCAGATCTGAGGTCGGAAAAAAATATCTGACTCTGGAGCTGAGGTTCCATACTGGGATCCCCTCCCCTCGCATCCAGCATGGAAAGAACCACGTCTGCTGCATCTTCGAGGTCATAGAGTCATAGAGTCATAGAATGGTAGAGTTGGAAGGGGCCTATAAGATCATCGAGTCCAACCCCCTGCTCAATGCAGGAGAACAGATGTGGGCAGCCCAGGCAGTCGCCGATCCAAGCACTGACCTGGGTCATACCTGCTTAGTTCCAGCAGACAGTCACCAGCATGTTCATTGCCACCCATTGTCAGGCTTATCATGAGAGTGACCTTGGAAAAAGGGTGAAGAGGGCATTCCAGGGTCAGGGAGGGGAGGAATCTGGGTCTGCCAGGATACAACATATCCTACTGGTGCTCCAGCCTCCTTCCCTCCCCTTCTGAAGCACCATAGCAGGACAGCTGAAACCATCTACATAGCTGATTTGCAGGGTGGGAGGAGCACAGAGGTGAAGATCACCTCCACACTCCTCCCGCCCTGCAAAGGATGCTCATAATCCTCCAAGTTTGGAGGGTTATGGGAAGCCATATTGGTTCGCACCCTAAGTGTGCTAAGTGCTATCAAATTTGGAGTCCATCTGCTTTCAGTGTGCCTCATGAGTGCCATAGGCTCTTAAAATGATGCTGTACAATAGAATCTGACTACTGTGGGATTCATATTTTATCAATGCTTATATATGATAGCTATTTCCCACTCTTGTGTTCCTTTAGATCCACAAACCAGTTCAGCCAAGATGTCTTACGGATGGGACCAATGCAATGCCAGCTGCCCTCCAATGACCGTGACAATTCAGCCACCTCCATTCGTCTTGAGCATCCCAGGGCCATCTCTCCACTGCCCCGATCAACCACTCTGCATTGATCAATACAACCCGTGTGCCCCAGTTCTGTACCATGGGGGGGCAAGCCGTGGTGGATACCGCTCATTCTCAGGCGGTGCAGCCCCTTCTTTCAGTGCTACAAGCATTTATTCACAGAAGTCCAGAAACCAGAGTGGATGCAGCCCCTGCCAACGATTCTAAACCCTGAACCCACAAATCCACAGAATGAAGAATATGAATAGACAAAAGAATTTGAAATTGAGATATTAAAATCAATTGAATTTGGTGACATGGAATTTGAAAAATATACATTCCATCCTTATGTTATCTGGCTATGGCTTTTGAACCTTCTACTTTCAAGGAACTCTTTCCCCATCTGCCAAGAAACTCCTGTGCACCTGTGATGGACTTTGTGAATGCATTGCTGAAGACTCTGGGTCATGTTCCAGGGGGCACTTCCCATTAATGCTGGGTATTGGTGAAGCTTTTTTGGTCTTGTCATTGCCCTAAATTGAACTGAAAGTGTGCCACAGAATGGATCCTGTGTTTTTCTGTGACTGCAGATTGCAGGGGAAGATGTGTGTGGGTAAGTCTTCTTTATAGGAGACTTCTCCATTCCTATTAATCTTCTCCTTGCAGAAGCCCCGATGACCTCCTGGGGGACTCCTACATTCAAAAACCACTGTTGTAGGTGATATCTTTTAAAAAATGCATTTAGATTACAAAACTAAACTCAGATTGCAAACCCTTTTGCTTTGAGGGAGATTGTCCTCCAGGTTGTAATGTGATCCTCCATATTTTGGCTGAAACCTTTGTTTTCTTATTACCATAGTACTGTACTTGTTTAATTAGCAACTTGATGATTTTGTGCTACCTGAACCTTCAAACTGTGGTAATGTGTATCCATTCTCTCTCAAAATAAAGCCTGTGTTGCATCAAAACTCCCAATCTTCTATTACTGGCATATCCTCTTATTAGTCCTTGTCCAAGCTGGAATTCCTCTGGGCAAATGAGGAAAGCACAACCCTGGAGAACATAAGCATGGCTTTGCTCCATTGGATCAAAAGGTCATATTTTACAGAATAGTCATTCCCAACGTGTTGTCTTCCAGATGTTTGGGACTACAATTCCAAGCACACCTGACTATTGACCATGGTGGAAGGGGCTGATGAAAGTTGAGGTCCAAAGCATCTGGAGGGTAACAGGTTGTGGAAGTTTGGTCTAGCATTCTTCAACTGCATTTGCATAAGTACTTGCATAGATAGATAGATATAAATAGTTGGAGGCAGAGGCAGAGATGGATATAGATATACATTATATGCATATATATATATATATATATATAGAGAGAGAGAGAGAGAGAGAGAGAGCAAGAGTGAGTGACTGAGAGCGAGAGAGCAAGAGAGCGAGAGAAAGATTCTCATGTACACACACATATACACTTACATACACCTGTTTTCATCAACCATCTTCTTAAATTATCTTACCAATCAATCAATTGAATGCTGATGTCCTAGACATCTTCATTTCACATTGTGAATGAGTTCATGCCTCAGGCTGAAGTCCTGTACACAGTTTCCTAGGACTATTCTCACAGAACTCAATAGAGCTTACTTAATTCTCAGTACATATTCCTAGGTCCACGCTGCCAAGATTTGTTTCCCAAACCATGCTGACTTAGGAGATATACCCTCAGTTGGCAATACCCACCCCCATCCCCAGGCAGAAACTCGGGGTACATATGATTCTTTGATAGGGATACTCTCCTCACTGGCTACCCAGTGTTCTCCAGTGGCTGATATCCATTCCTTGTTCCCCCCTTTCTTTCTCAGTAAAGGAGAGATGAAAAGTGTCGGCTTGATGCCCACTATGGTTCCCCACAGGGGACAGTTCTTCCCATTTTCTCCTGACCACAAGTAACTGAAGAGGTCCTTCACCAGGCTTTTGAACTTCCTTGTGCTTCTCTCTTCCTCCAGCCTCCCCCCCCCTTCTTCCTCACAGTCACAGCTCCCTCTTCATTGCTGGCATTCTCAATCCTTACAGTAGAGTTGTTGATAGTGCATGCCGGTGCTTCAATAAAATGGCATCAGTGTCATTGCATCACTTCCTGCCCAAAACATTGTTACTTCATGTAGGGTCAACTATGCCAAAAAATAGATATTCTATCTGTTCCTACTTGGCAGGCACAATCTCTATATTCTAGTCAATCAGTGCCAGTAATAAGTCAGATTTTATAGCTATATATTAGTGTGCAGCACTCATGTAAAATGATTATTATTTATGTATTAATTATATTTATATCCCACTGGTTTTTTTCCTGCCAGGAACCCAAGGTGGCTTACATGATCCTCCTCCTCACCATTTTATCTTCACAACAACCCTGTGAGAAGGTCAGGCTGAAAGTTGGTGACTGGGCAAAAGTCACCCAGTGAGCTTCATGGCCGAGAGGGGACTAGAACCCAGATCTCCTGAGTCCCAGTCCAATACTCTTAACCAGTACACCACACTGGCTCTCTCAGATTACTGTGCATTGCACAAGTATTCTTCAGATCTCAGTCCCCTTCCCACTGGTCGGCCATTCCACTAGGCAAAGTGAGATGGCTGCCTCAGGCAGCAGGTGTTGGGCTGCATGGGGGAGTGGTGCAGAGAGTGGTGGCAGGGTATTGGAGGATAGAGCTCTGTGTGTGTCACATGGAACCCTTAAGATACCCTGCTGTTCTCAAGTTTACTGTAGGATGCTGCCCCATTGCCCGCACTGAAGTAAGGTTCAGCTGCTACTTTAGGTGGCTTCTGTACATGGAATGATGTGGGACCATTGTCTTGTCCTTTGCCCAAGGCAGCAAAAAGACTTGGGTGAAAATTGCCTGCTACCCCAGGTCTCTGGAAATTATCAACAGTTGTACACATGTTTACTCCGAAATAAATCTGACTGTATTCGGTAGGACTTACTCCCAAGTAGGTGTGCATGAGATTGTTTTAGCCTCAATCTCAAATCTGGTGTTTGTTTGGAGGTGTCGTTGTGAGATCAAATGTTCTATACAGTTGCTGCTGCTGCTGCTGCTGCTGTTGTTTTAAACAACTAGTACGCGGTCAGTGCACTAGCATGCTTTGCTTCAGAAACCAGGGCATGACATCCCATTGAAGGTGTATAAGGAGGATGTAAAATTTAGTCAAATGGCAGTAGAAAACACAGTACCATTAAGTTTGGTATCAACTTTCTCCTGGCTGCATGAGATTCCGAAGCTAGCTTTTCCCATTGCTAACACACCTTGACTCTTTTGTAACCATGGTTTGTAACATGACCTACTGCATAGCCTGAAGCAAGACTGGCTCATTTGTAGTATCTGTTTTGCATAATAAAGGTTAATTACTTAGAATCAAGACACAAAGACTTGTCTTCAGCAAGAGGCAGAGAGCAACCTCTAACAAAGACAGATGACATCCATATCACTAGCAAACTAACAACCTGCACAAATATTTTCTATGAGTCCCGTGTGTGTGTGTGTGTGTGTGTGTGTGTGTGTGTGTGTGTATTTGGAACTACCCTCTGTCCCCTAAGAAAACAAGAAGGTTTGCTTTTTCCACTGGGTGTTCATTGGGGAAATCACTTGTATCCTGGAAGTCTATCCTATTTCACTTGGGTTGGGGGAGAAATTCATTCAGTTCAGATTTTGATGTGAACTTACCTAATTTTGCTCTTTCAAACATATAAATGAACCAGAATTCAGTTATCCTTCAAAATTTGCAGTTTTCCAAATGTTGTGATAGAGTTCCCCCATCCAAGGAAATTTGTATAAAATGTTTATATTAGAGAAAATGCACTCCAAATGGATAATAGTGAAAATAACATTTAAAAAAACATTGTATTAGGGGAAATTGCTTGCAAATATACATATAATAGGCAAATTTGTGTCTAAAATGCATGTATTAGGAGAAATGTGAACAAATATACCTACAAACTTTAAAAACAAATAAATTCTCAAACTGGTGTGGAAACAGGATAAAACAAACTTAAGATCAGGGAAATAAGAAACTGAGAGAAACCAAAATTGACCAATTGCTGCATCCCTACATTTCACCTGTTGGGATCTACCTGTCCCAACATTGATACAGAAATGAGCCTCTGCACATTAAAAGAAGGGGAGGAGGAGGAAGAATAAGAATAAGTAACAACTCTAGGATTACAACCTGTGTCAGATACATAGTGGTGTGATGCATGAATGTTTGAGCAGATGGAACAGGGTTGTGCGTATGTTCTGAAATCGTATTCTTCCCCCCTTTGCCTAAGAATGAATTCCATCCTGGGTGAAAATAAATAAGACAGAATGGCACTACAAGGAATTGGTCTTTTTTAACACAGTAAATGGAAACTATGTGTTTATGCTGCAGGGAAAGCCTTTATTTCAAAACAGAAGTCAAATTTCAGGTAACACGTAAGTACAGAATCAGATACAGCTGTTACCTGGAAAACATCAAGTGCCATATTGCAATGTAGGGGTCAGTCTGCCACATTGGGGAATGAAGATTGCTTTGAAAGATCCTTAAGGGGCATATATATATATATATATATATATATATATATATATATTCCAAGTAGTAAATAGGCTACAACAGTGATTTTCAAACTGTATTGTGAGGAACATTGGGGTCCCTCAGAAGCTTCTCAGTGGCTTCTCAATGAGATGATTGGTACTGGTCAAGACGTCTCACATAAAGACAACTTGCCCAAACATCTTCTCCTACAATCTGCAGCCATGAGCGAGTGTTGGGTTTGCTTTATGGCACATTCAACTCAACAGGGCAGCAGTGAGGTTCACTAAGCCCCACCAGTGCCCAACATTAATTGAATGGACTACCTAAAATATGATCCAAAAATCATTGGTGACACACTGGTTTTCCTTGGTAGCTGTGAAAAGAGTTACCTGAAGAGAGGCGCTGAACACTGGCTTACAGTTCAAGGGTTGTTGCATATGTGGAACATACATTTCTAGGGTCCATGTCTGCAAATCCAACAGCTCTGAATAGCTTGATTTCCTTGTTCTACTCACTTGGTCATCTTAATTCTGTGGATGGTGGTTCTTGGGCTCAGCATCGTCGGCAAGGATTGCATCCACTCAGCTTTTTGGGCAGTGACTTTTTAGAAGAAACACTTTCACAGGTGAAACCGGAAGCTGCACCACCGGTGGAGATGGAACTGTGTCTGCCACAGCTTGTTTCCTCATTGTATTGAACTGGAGCACAAGGATTGCATGGCTCAATGCAGAGTGGTTGCTCAGGACAGTAGACAGCTGGCCCTTGGAGGTTCATGGTGAAGGGTGGTGGTTGAATCAGCACTGTCATGGCAGGGCAGCTGGTATAGCATTGGTTCCATCCAGAAGACATCTTTGCCAAATTGGTTGAATGAAGCTAAAGGAACACATATGGGTGGGTAGTAGATATCATGCACAAGGTCAATAAGATTTACATCTCACCATGATCAAGTTATTTATTTATAACAGACCATCTCCCCTCAAGGACATGGTCAGAACCTTTAAGAACCTATGATGCTCAGGAAGCACATTAAAGGAAAACCCATGGGTAATTAATTGTACAGTAGCTACTATGTTGAAAATACAAAATTATTTTTTTTAATATAATCTTTAAAATATTAAATAAATACTATAGTTATGAGAGACCTTCAACCAAGGACCTAGTCATCTATTGCTAATCAACATATAGTTCCCCCCCTTCACAATGTTTCCTGATCCAATCTTCATACATCTCTGACTACCTTCCACTCAGTTGTACACATGTTCACCAGTCCCTCGATTCTGTGCCAGTCCCAACTGGCAGTCCCAACACTGTCAAGCTAGGGGTGGGTGACCTGCCCAGCACTCGACTCATGGCGCACGATCTGAGCACTCCCGCCATGCGAGCCAAGCATGAGTGCTAGCTGAGGCACTCGCCGGACTTCTGGGTCCCCAGTTCTACATTGTTTATGTAAAAAATAGTGTAAAATACATTAAAAATGGCCACGATTTGTGCAAATTAGGCCGCAATTTGTGCAAATTACACAAATCGCACCTGTTTTTAACGTATCTTATGTCATCTCCTATGTAAACAACTTAGCACCAGAACCGGAAGTTGCTTCCATTGGCTCAGGTTGTGAGAATGTGAGTCGAGCCAGGGAAAAGGTAGGGCAAGTGGAGCTAGGGGGGCTGAGCCCAGCGAATTCACCAGGACTTCCACCCCTCAATCAAGCTCCGCGCACATCCCTACTCAACCAACCTATGGTACAGGCTCTGCACTGATCAACAATATTCTATGATCAGACCTCCCCCTTCCTCCTTATGTTAAAGTGTTAATGGCTATTCCATGCCACCTTAGCAGCTTGGCAGGTAGGTATTAAATATGAAACTCAATGTCTCTCAAATTTGTGATGTGTACCAACAACAACAATAACAACAACAACAAAGGCCCTTGCCAAATCCCCCCTCCCTTTCTGGATGTGCATCCTCAAAATCTGGCAGAGTGAAGTTTTGGCTGAGAAATTCTGGCTCGTTGGTTAGTGTAAATATAAAATTAATTAAGAAATGAAAAGATTGAGGAAAGAAAATCAAAATCACATCAGGGTGACTGTGCTGGTGGGATAGCCAAGAAGTTTTGCACAAGTTAAAATGTATCTCAGCACAGCACACTTACCAAGTTCTGTGATACAAAGAACTCAAGTGGAGTTTCTCAGTTTCAAAGGCATCTGACAGTGTTGCAGTGAATTGCTCTGGGTTTTTATATCATTTCTTAAGTTGCTTGAGAGGATGATACATTTTTCTTTTCATTAAGTTCTAATTAATTGTTAACAATTCTTTTCTTTGCGTAGCACCCAAGTTGTTTCAAGGAATAACTTCAGTGTTCACAATGTAACTTGTCTTCAGTTGCTCACTTGTTCTTCCTCATCTTTTACTCCATAAGTGATGACCTTCCTCATCTTTCAGCCCCATAGGTGGTGACCTTCCTTTGGGCAGGACATCACTGTAGTGTTCCCAAAGTGATTTTAAGTAAAGCTGAGTCACAAACCTCTGGAACGTCACAGCTCAATTTACAGTTGGTTAAGTTATCTATGCACTCCTTATTGATGTTTCACTGAGCAACCCGGTCAGGGGAAGTTCAGACATTGCATGGCAAAGGGGAAAGAATTCCAGCCTCACATTTACTAAGCAATGTGGGATCACATTGTATTTAGGGTTGTATGGATTTAGGAAATCCATTCTGTGTTTTGAGGATTGAAAGGATTGTTTTTCATTCCATCGTCCACTCGTTGACAGGCTCAGATTTTTCTCAATTTGCCAAACTTGTGTTCCTATTGGAAAGTGCACACTTGCACAAATGTGTACTTCTGACAATGTGCTAATCCCCCTAAAATGCACAAGTTCCCCACATTGTGAATTTTCACACTTTAGTCTATGCATGTTTCAATTTGTTATTCCCCCCATTTTTCGAATAGTGGTGGGCAATCCACCCACCACCCAATTTGCTGGGAAGCCTGATGGGGAGGAGAAGGGAAGAGAGAGATCAAGAACTGCAGGTGACTATGATTAAAACAGTTTTTAATTTTCCCTCCATCCCAGTATCTACATCAGGTGGGTATCTACATCAGGAAGAAGAGGAGTCGGCTTTGCATGTCATCAGAGCCCCCAAATGCACCTTTTGAGAAATGAGATCTAGGGATCTGTGAGGATGTCGTTCAGCGGTGGAAGTCTGGTGAACTCGCCGAGCTCGACCCCTGAACTCTGTCCTGCTTACCTCCTTCTCCAGCTCGACTCGCGCTCTCCCGGTGGGCTCCTTTTTACATGGAAAATGCTGTAAGATATGCCAAAAGCGGCCACAATTTTATTAATTTATTAATTTATTTATTTATTTATTATATTTATACCCCACCTTTTTTCCTTCAAGAAACCCAAGGCGGCTTACATAATCCTCCTCCTCCTCCTCTCCATTTTATCCTCACAACAACCCTGTGAGGTAGGTTAGGCTGAGAGTCAGTGACTGGTTCAGTCACCCAGTGAGCTTCATGGCTGAGCGGGGACTAGAACCCAGGTCTCCAGAGTCCCAGTCCAACACTCTCACCACTATGCCACACTGGCTCTCTGCAAACAAATTGCGTAACTTTGCATAACTTGCACAAATTGCGTAACTTGCACAAATTGCTATAGCTTGCACAAATTGTGGTCATTTTTAACGTATCTTAGGCCATTTCTATGTAAAAAGTGCTTGGCTGGGAACCCAGAAGTCGCTTCCTTGGCTCGACTCAGGAGAATGCGAGTCCAGCCAGGGAAGAAGGTAAGCAGGATGGAGTCCAGGGGGGTTAAGCCTGGAGAGTTCGCTGAACTTCCACCCCCCAAATGAAATCCTAACACATCCTTATTTTCAGTATTTTTTGTATTTTTGTATGACTAAATTTACATATAGTTCCAAAAAGTAAACAAACAAACAAACAGTCCGCAACTCCATGGGATCTGTGTAACTCAGGAAAAGCTGGTCTGCTGTCGAATCCATGGATCAGAGTCAAACAAATCCAACCTTATTTGAATCTGTTGCAGATTTCTCCGAGAACTCTAGTTGCAACCCCTTTTCTTTTAATTTCATTTCTTTTTCTGACAGGCTTCTCATCTTTAACAGCTGTAGCAGGCAGGTATATCATTGTGCTCTCCGTGCTGAAAACAGTTGTACTACTGATTGAATTTGTCTGGTGGCAGATGGGAGTAAATTTTGATTCCATTTGTTTTTGGGAAGAATTTACGAAAATTCACAAAGTTCTTCATATCTGAGAGAGAAAGAACTTGAGTTATTTTTGTTTTAACTCTTAGTGCAAGAAAAAGCAGCACTGACAGATTTGCCTATCCCTAGGTAGCAGGTGATGGAGAAGCCCTCTGTCTAAGACTCTTACCCAGTGAATGCTGGTGGCTCCATTGTCAGTGGGGTGGGGAATCTAATCTGGGTTTCCATCTGACCTTTTAAGGAGCCATCCATGGTGCTGAACCATATCACCAAAATAGGTTCAGCTGCATGGGCAACTCCTTTAAAGTTGAGGCTGAAACCCAGAGTGGGTACACCTCAGGTAGTGATGTAAACCAAGCAGGATTGTACCTGCTCGGGGTGTGTGTGCTCCGGAGCACACATCCCCGCCCACTCTCGCCACTCACAGCACCAGGGAACCCCCGTCGCGTCACCACCAGTTCCCTGGCGCTGCATTTTTAGCGTAAAAACCAGGGCAACCCAGCTTAAAACGGCTGCAAATAGCAAATCACAGCTGTCGGGGGGGGAGTGGGCTGTTTTTGGCCCAGCTTTCAGCCCCCCCCAAGACTCTCAGGTTACATCCCTGGCACCCCACCCCACTGACATTAGAGCTGCCAGCCACTGCCACGTTGGTCATTAACTTATGGGGCCCACTCCAACAAATTGTCAGTGGCAATTCTGGATGGCCAAGGGCAACCCCTCTCCAGAAGCACCTCCTCCTTCATATCAGACCCTGGATAACAATGTCCAGATCAAGAGGACAGGGCTGCTCCTCTTGCCATAAAGCAACAGGTAATCTTGTGACAGGTCATCCAGTTTTACACCAGTTGCAGTAACCTAAATGTAGTCACCAGGTGGCAGCAATTGACTGAACTTAATTACGCTCAGCAAGAAGTCTATGCACTGCTAATTCTAAATTGCGGTATATTGAAAGCTACAATGGATTATTGTAGGTAACTTCCACCAAACAATCCAGAAAATCCATTGGCTTTTAAACCAAACCATGAGGGTCAAGAAAACAGGATTTTTTGGTACATTTTTCCAAATATATGCCTCAGTTGTAGGCATGTATGAGAAATTCATTTCAGTTTGTTTTTGTTAGGATTTGTTAAGTTCACACCTTCTCAACTGAACACGGACTTGGATTCAATTTGTAGTTGAAGTCCATACGTTTCTGAGCTTTTAATGTGATTCACAGTCTAAAAAAATGTGTCCAACAGCATGAGTACATATGAAAATGTTGCATTAAAAAGGTGTACATTTAGAAAATGCATACAAATATTCTTTAATCAATGGGAGAAGAATGTGTCTATTTCTAAGATGCACACAATTGATTGTACATTTGGAAAAATACACACGAAAGTGCACACCAATTTTCATGCAAAAAGGAAAAACAAAGCTCACAATCTGATACTGGACTTGAGTCAGAACGAGCTTGGAGAAGAAATTTGGAGAACTTGTTGAGCTCAAGTTTTGCAGTTTCACACATCCCTAAAAGTTGTGTGTATTTTTCATGCACATTTCATGCACATCACATTTGGGTCTATGTTTGGTTCCAGGAGGTATGGACCACATAAATTCTGGTTAAAACCAAGCTGAAACAAATGTTTCACTCATCCTTAGGTCTAGCATTATGGAAGGGGGCTTGGAAAACTCTCTATCCACTTTCTTCACATCTTGCATAATATACATAATATAAACCTTCTTCACCTCTCTACATACCTCTACACTAGAGGTCGCCAAATCAATCAATATATAGTCAGTTTCAGTTATGTATGTATTCAATCATAAGCCCATTCCATCCCATTGCTGTATTAGTTGGCATTGTGTAAACTATAAATGTGAATTTTTGCATGTGTGTATGTTTAAATACCAAATAATACAGCAATGGAGCTGAAAACTGCAGTTTTAAAAGCACTCCACTGGTTGCCAATCATTTTCTGGGCCCAATGGTCTGATTCAGGGTAAGTCTTCCTATGTTCCTATTTAAATTTGATCTTATTTTGGAATGATGAGGACTGGAATCCTGTTTTATCTTTAGAGGAAGGACCATAGCTGAATGGTAGGACATCTGCCAGATTTAGCACCTTCCTGTTTTCCTAATTCTTGATTGATCCAGGACACCTTGGCCATTTTTTTCTTCTCTGTCCTAGCAGAATTGGGAATGGCTGGCCACTTTAGATTGCAAGTGGTAATTTGCAATGATTCATGAGCTTGCTTACCGCAGTGTTATGCCGGGCCTTTAAATCCTACATCTTTGAGTACTGGGTGAGTGCAAGGCCAGCATTTACTGAAACTAGGATCCACCCTGATTAAATGCCTACATGGATCAGGCAGTTCTCTGCAACAAGGTTACCCCACAAGACACATACAAAATCAGTCCATACTCACTTTCATCCCATTGACTGCCGCCCACTCATTCAGCACCTATGTAGGGAAACAACCCTAGGCCGTAGACTTCAAAGGCAATGAGTCAGTAGTCTCAGCAAGAAGTCTCCTAGCAATTATACTCAGAGCAGCTGACACACATCCAAAATACATCTTGAACTCTAGATTGGATTGAGGCTCAGAGAAGGCTAGTCCTTAATAGGGATAGGTGAGAATTTCATACAGTTCATTTCTTTGATAAGAACTTTGGAGATGTAGCAAATTTCTTCATGAAGGTTACAGAAAGAACGGGGGGGTCTTTTCCCCCTTTGTTTAATTTTTAAACCTGTATGTTGTAGGAATCTGAAACACTGGAAAACTCATTCCATTAGAGCTCGACGGACTTTCAACACATTTCCGACCCGATGGCCAAAAGCAGGTTGAGCCATGGGGGAGGGGGTCAGCTTCTGCAAAACTGCTTGAAATATTTGCACAAATTAGGAGCTGTGACTTCCGTATCTCTAGTGCAATTTGTACAAATAGTGATTTGCACAAATTGGGTCCAACTTGTTAGAATCAAGTCATTGTCATTGTTCTTGTTGTTGTTCTTGTTGTAGCATTTAACATGAGAAGTATGGAAGCATCCTCCTCTCACTGCATATGCACACACTCCACCTGGGTCACCTTGAATTTTCTCACCATTAATTTCAGATTTGAAATTCTGAATTTGCTGAGTGCAGCAAAATTTGGGGCTGCACTCAGCAATTTGTTCTAATTTATGCAATTTGCACCAATTTCCAGAACAGAGGCCTGAATTTTGCAACAATTAGCCTAGCTGGGTTTTTTTTTTTTTTTTATAATTTTTTGGGGTTGTTGTTTTTAAAGGACACAAATCATGGTCCATTTAAAAAAATGGAAGTTCACAATGCTGGCTTTACTCATGTCAGATCGAGCTGGCCCCAGCACAGGGTTAACAGAGTAGAATCTGTGGGGCCAAGATGAGAAAATCCTTTGGATTTTCATCCGCTAAAACGATTTCTCACAGTTCCCTAGTATGTGGGATAAAGTGAAACAGAAAATTTCCATCCCTAAACTAGTTACTGGGGAACAGAAGTGTGAGGGAGCTATTGTGCTCATGTCCTGGTTGTGGGCTGCCCATGGGGCATCTGGTTGACTATTGTAGGAACAGAATGCTGGACTATATATAGGCCTCTGGTTTTATCTCATGTCTGGGTGAATCTTTCAAGCTTGGTTTCTCTCTGTTTCTCATTTTTACATTGCTAAGTTTGTTCATCCTTCCTCTACATCAGATAACAGATTATTTTTTAGTCATCATGAACATTTGTCCACATATTTGTGCTAATTTTTCAACATAGAAACATGTGTACATATTTCTTCACATGCATGCATTTTTGTGCACAGATTTTCAAATGTATGCATTGTTACAATTGATTTTCCCATTGAATAAAACAGTTTTTGTGTGCATTTTTTCCTCAATGTACACATTTTCTAATCTATACGCTCAGTTTCACATGTAGGCATTTTTGGTGCACACTTCCCCCCCCCAAAAAAAAGTTCATGGTTTTTGTACAGTTTGTTTTGTTTTCCCCAAACTGCATCACAAACTTCTGAAAAGTATGGATTCTGGTTTCTAATTGTGTTCTGGGACCTGTTCAGATTCGGGAAGTGTGAATCCGGTGAGTTCACATTTATTTATTTATTATTTATTAAATAATTCCGGTGTGAATCCGGTGAGTTCACATTTCAATGTGAACTGAACAAATTTCTCATCCATCCTTAGAAGAGGCAATCTACTTCTGAAATGCAAGATAGCAGTGATAACCATCAGGAGAAGGATGTCTCTTTCATGCCATCCTTGTAGGCTCCCTGGAGCTGGTTGGTCACTGTGGGAAATGGGCTGTTGGACTACATGAATCTTCAGTCTGATCCGAGAGAACTCTTCTTAATTCACACTAACAAAAGTTGCACAACATGTGTTACCACTAAAACAACATACACTCAAAAGTCTAGGTTGAGATACAACTCTCTGAGGTTCAGGAGCAGCCCTGACACCAGGATTTAAACTCGGTCTGTGTGCAAATAGCCTCTCAAAATTCTCCATCTTATTTGCAGTCAGAGAAATTTCAGAAAATTGCAGTTAGGGGAAGGAGAAATTCTCAAACAGTTCTTCACAGGTACAGCTCACCATTGACAGGGTTTGTAGCACAGTTCTGTGGAGGGGTTTGGGGGGTTGTTTGTTTTTTGTATTTTTGCAAACAGCATCAACTGTGTTGACAGCCTGGCCCCAAAGGCAGGTACCCCTCTCCCTCCAAAAAAAAAAACAAAACAATGATGAAGAAAATTTAGGGAAAATTCTGTAAAGCAAGCTTTTATTAATGGGGAGGGGGTAAGAAAACCTTGGAAACAAGCTAATTTCAACTATTGTATCACTACTAGTAGTAGTAGTATTGCCGACGATGATGATGATGATGATGATGATGATGATGATTAGTATTACATTTATATCCCACCTTTTTTCCTCTTGCAAGGAACCCAAGGTGGCTTACATGATCCTCCTCCTCTCCATTTTATCTTCACAACAATCCTGTGTGGTAGGTCAGGCTGAGAGTCTGTGACTGGCTCAAAATCACCCAGTGAGCTTCATGGCCAAGTGAGGACTAGAACCCGGATCTCCCGATTCCCAATTCAACACTCTAACCACTCCGCCACACTGGTTCTCACCACACTATGTAGCTCTGTGGAGGGCATTTTTCTTTCTCCTTTTGTCCTATTTGGGCAAGGCATCACAAGGACTGTGCAGCACCCCATGGACTGTGTCCCATGGGGGGTTCCAGGGGCTGAAAATTCCCCCCCCAAGCCTCCCAAAGTTGTCCACCCCTGATTTAAAGTAACCCTAGAATAGAATTGAGCTAGTGTATCTGATGCAATCAAACATAGCTTGGATGTTCCCCAAGAATCTAGGGAGGTGTTGTAAGGAGTTTAGACAACAAAGCGATGCTGCCTATCAGACAATATTACAAATGGGGAGAAATAGTGTGCTTTAGAGGGAGAGGCTAAGATGGATCCTCAGATAAAAGCATTTCAGAACACATTACAAACCATTTGCTTATTACTTGTATTTGCACATGCGGCTGCTGTTGCATTACTCATTGGGTACATGAATGGGGTGCACTGCCTCAACTATGGATGTGACCTTAAAAATGCCTTTGAAGACATTGCATGTCCTCTTTCCCCCATTCCACTCTTGGGCTGTGGTTTCAAAATTGTACCATGAGGCAAGCAGCGTTTGCTTGCTTTAAATGAAAAAAAGATATGGCGGCCGAAATTTCACCCCAAGTGGAATTTGCAGTGGAAACAGAGGGTAACCATTAAGGAGGAACATATCTGCAATTTCAGAGAAGTTAAAAAATGAGGGTATCTATAATTTGAGGAATTAGTCAGGGAGGCTTGGAGATGCTTCTCAACCATGACTTATGTAAGCTTGCTGACCTGTCCCATTCCAGAAACAAGCATTTCTGCTCATTTTGGGTTGCCACGGAAATGCTAAATCACCATTGTGCAAGCAGTGGGGGCTGCTTGCACAGCAGAATTGGTAGGGTGAGAAGGAATCACTGGGGGCATAAACACCCATTTAGATACCACCAAGAGAAATAACCAGATTTCCAGGAGTCTTAGAGGGGGACAGTTATAAAAGAAAATGGAGAATTTATCAGCAACAGCTCTAAGCTCTACACCTCTGAGCAGGTGTAGAGCTTAGATAATAATCAAGTGGGGGGTGAACCTTGTAGGCCATCTAGTCCATGACACTGCATTTCCTTCTGTGAATAACAGGAAGTGATCCTCATTTTAGGGATAGGGATGGAATGTCTGTTTCAGAGATGTATGATGATTTTTTTTTCAGTTCATTTTTTTTAAAAATCAGGATTGACCCAGTTGACACCTCCCTAACTGGACAGAGACTCAAATGCAACCAGCAGTCAAAGTCTGAGATTTCCAAGCCTGCAATATGATTCACGAACCCCTCCCCCCCAAAAGTTCGACAAAATGCATACATTTGAAAAGTGCAGATGAAAATAATGTTTACTTTTGAAAAACGTGCACCATCATAGATAGGGGTGTGCACTTACCCCAGCACTCGGCTTGCGGGGCACTCAGTGATCACCCCCGCTACACGATCCGTCCCACATGGCTTGGCAACCGGCAGCTGAGGTGCTCGACGGACTTCCGGGTCTGCGGCGCTACGTTATTTACGTAACAAAAGGGAAAACTTCCTTAAAATGGTCGCATTTTGCGTAAGCGGCGCTTTGTTTTTCATGTTAAAAACAGCATAAAATACATTAGAATCTAACATATTTTATGCTGTTTTTAACCTATAAAACAAAGCACCACTTATGCTAAATGTGGCCATTTTAAGGTAGTTTCCCCTGTTTTTCATGTAAATAACGTAGCGCCAGAAACACGGAAGTCAAGCGCCGTGGACCCGGAACTTCCTTTCCCCAGCACATCTCGCGAGGAGGTAAGCCGAGCTGTGGAATGGTAAGTCGTGCAGAGCTCGGGGGGGGGGGGTTGAACGGGGCGAGTTCACCCCGCTTCCACCCCCTGATCGAGATCCGCGCACATCATTACACCAACATGTTTTAATCAATGGGAGAAGGCATACATTTCAAAGACGTATGCAATTGACTCCATATAGGGATTTGCTAAAGCAGAATTCCTCAAGGGTCTCAAATGGTCCATGTGCCTGGGAACAAAACATGACCTTGCAACAATGTAAACATAATGTAGAATAAATATGTCAGGATCTCCCATCCTCCTTCTCCTCATGGGAAAAATGGGGTAGTTAAAAGCTCAGCTAGATAGTAAATGAGAATTTGGCAAACAACGGTGTTTATCACCTCTAGCTAATATTAGCTGGGTAGTGATTATGGCATGTGGAAGAGAGAAGACATCAGTTAATTAAATCTTGTGGTATTACATGGTTCTGCAATCTGACCACTTTTTGGAGCGCAAGAATGGGTTGGTTGAACCACTGTTGTGATCCTCCTTTGGATATGCATACAGATGCCACTGAACTGTTCCTTGAAAGGGAAGCCAAGAGACTTTGGGCCTTTGTCGTGATCTTTGGCTTGCTGGTTCAGTTTGTGGCTGAAGGAAATAACCCTAGGATGGTCTAGGGAAGGAAAATGAATTGGATTTAGATTAGTCACAATACGTGCAGAGTTTTTTTGTTTGTTTTCAGATCCATCATGGCTTAACTTTCGCCTTTCATCGAAACATGCTCAATTGTTGCTTTCTAAGTGGTGGTTTCTGACATTCCTTTTGGGCAAAAAATATATATAATAATTTAAAAAATGTTTGTTTTAAATCAGGGCTGCAGAACCTCAGGACCAAGGGTTCTGCAGAAGACTACCCCGCCTCTCCCTTTCCCCGAGCTGCAAATATTTCAGTGTTTTCCCAGCATTTGTGCAGTTTTCCCCCTTTTGAAAAGGTTGAAATGTCTCAGCTAAGTAGGGATGTCAGAGAAATCCACAACAGACTCAAATGAGTTCAGATTTCTAAGAATCTGACCTGTGGATTCCACAGCAGACAGCTTCTCCTGAGTCGTGTGGATTCTGATGACTTAAGGACTGTTGGTTTTTTTAATTCGCTATAATTTTACGCAAATTTGGTCATAGAAAAATACGAAAGGGGGGGGGAACATTGACCAAAAATGTGCATTCCTCCCATAGAGTAAAATGTGAAAATACACATTTTTCAGGGATCTGTGTATTTTGGGGGGAGGGGGGATTTGTGCATTTTTGGGAGTGTGAATTTTTACAAGTGCGAATTTGCAAAATTGTGCATGAACACATTTGCACAATATCTGATTCTATCAATCAGTGGATGATGGAATGACAGGCGCCTGACAATCCATGGAACATAAACGAGATGTATTTTACAATCTCCGTACATCCCTCCCCATAAGGCTTAGTTACTGGCAGAAAGAACTTTAAGCTACAACCTGCTGATACTTGTTGAAATTATGGCCCCTGCCCGGTTTAGATTTGGCCCTGCCCACCACTGGGGTGCAGCCCCCGACAGCTTCTCTAAAATGGCCCTTGGGCTGAAAGACGTTCTGCACCCATGTTTTAAATGGCATTATTTCAACCAGGATTTATCATGATGTAGTGGTGATGTGGGGGACCAGTGGTCCTCCATGTGTTATTGGATTACAATGACCCACACACACAATCCCTGACCATTGGCCATATTGGCTGAGGTTGTTGGGATTTGAAGTCTTTCAACATCTTCAGAGCCACTGGTTGCTCACCCCCTACCTTGAGAATATTTCATATACGGATGTATGAAAAATTCAGTTCAGTGCATTTTTGATCAGGATTTACCCAGTTCATACCTTCCGGACCAAACACAGACTTGGACACAATCTGTGGTCGAAGTCTGTACATTTCTGAGCTAGCAATGTGATTCACAGACTTCGTCAAAATGTATTTGACAGCATGCGTACATTCAAAGAATGCACATGAAAAAAATGAGTACCTTTGAAAGATGTGAAATACAAATGCAGAAAAGAAATGCATTGGAGTGCCATATTCACAGAATGAATCACAGAGTTGGAGGTCATTGCAGGGCATCTCGTTCAAAACCCTGCCCAATGCAATAAACCCAGAGCTAGAGCATCCTGAAGAGATGGGCTGCCATGTGCTTGAAGAGGGGGTAGAGCTCTAGGTAATGGGTTCCATTGTTGAACTGCTCTTCCCATCAAATAATTTTCTCCTAACGTTCAGCCAAAATCTACTCTCCTGTAACTTAAGCCTCCTAGAGCTAGTTCTTCCCTCTGGGGGAGCAACCATTTGCCCTCTTCAATGAGGCCCCCTGAGGGGTTTTAACAGTGCTATCACATCACAACATCTGGGATTGTTTAGCTTAGAAAAAAAGATGAGTAAGGGGAGACATGATAAAGGTGTACAAAATTATGCATGGTGTGGAGAAAGTGGGTAGGGAGACATTTTTCTTCCTTTCTCATAATACTAGAACCTGGGGTCATCTCATGAAGCTAATTGGTGGGAGATTCAGGACAGAAAAAAGTACTTCTTCACACATCACAAAGTTAAACTATGGAATTCATTTCCACATGATGTAGTGATGGCCACCAATGGATGACCTTTAAAAGGGGATTGGACAAATTCATGTGGGAGAAGGCTACCAATGGCTACTAGCCCTGATGGCTATATGCTGCATCCAGTATCAGAGGCAGAATACCCATGTACACCAGCTGCTGGGGAACATGGGCAGGAGGGTGCTGTTGCATTCATGTTCTGCTTGTGGAGTTCCCACGGCAGCTGGCTGGCCACTGTGTGAACAGAATGATGGACTAGATGGACCCTGGTCCCTGGGTCTGATCCAGCTGGGCTCTTCTTAACTTCTTGTGTTTTTATCTCTTCCTTCAGTCTTCTCTTCTAGCTGATGTCCCCACAGATACACGGCCCTGATTTCATGTCCTGATTTCCCAAATATTTGGGATTTCTTTTTAAAAAGAAAGAAATTCAGCTGGATCCAACTGAGCACACTAAATCCATCTGTGTCATCATGATCCTTTAATGGTTTTGATTGAAGAAGGTCATTTGGTGGAACACCACACATAACATGGTTTCTCTGTTGGGCAAGTCAAACATCAGTGATGATGAGTAAGAGTTAAATAATTAGAGTAATTTGGGGTGTTGTCCTACTAAGCAAAATTTCATTGGCAATTAATTACAACGGCATTCAGGCAAAAGATGTCTTATACCCTCAGGGCTGAGTGAGAAATGGTATAAAAAGACCTATAGACCTGGGTTCACCCATCTGCTCCTTTCATTGCTGAAACCCCTTTGCTCGGATTCATCTCTTCAGAGAACCCGGTAAAATCCGTTTACTTCTGACTCTTTTCTTCTTATGTTTTCTTTCTTCTGCTTAAGGGATTTCTGCAATGCATACAGGACAATCGTCAGCATGTCTACTCAGAAGTAAGCCACATTGAGTTGCATGGGGCATACTCAGTGGAACATGCGCAGAGAACTGCAGGCTTAATTTGAGAGCTGATGGCGAGATTTCTTCGGAAATTAAATTCAGAGATAGTTCACAAAGTGGATTCTTTCTCAGGCAAATCATCGGCTGAATTCTGAGGGAATCCAGATGAGCTGAGATTAAACTAGAAACATGTGAATGGTGTGTAGGGGGCAGGAACAAGGGCCAGCCCTACCATCAGGCAGAGTGAGGCAATCACTTGAGGCATCAGGTACTGTGGGACAGCAGCACCTTCCCTGGTTGTTTCTCCTAAGTCTCTTAGTCATTCCCCTCTGTGAAGGACAGAGCCATGTAGGCCACGTGGCCTGCCCTGAGACCCCTTAAATTCCCTGCTGCTTCAGGTGCAGTGGAGGATGCTATTCCATGCCATCATGGGTGTTGATGTTAGATTCATCTGGCAGTCAAGATGGTTTCTGTACATGGGAGTGGGTGCCATTTTGTCCCATGTCTCAGCCAGCAACATGTTTTAGGGTGGCCCCTGCGGAGACACATAAGATAACTTACAGTACTTGCCCATCTTAGTATTGTCTTCCTTGAGTGTCAGAGGCCTTCCCAGATCTCCAGCAGAGAAGGATCTTTCTGATCTCTTAACTGGAGAACATGGGCACCTGATCTCTTAACTGGAGAACGTGGGCACTTCCACATGCAAAGTATGTGTTCTACAATTGTGTTATGCCCAGTCCCTTATGGTTGGTCTACACATCCTTCGGTTACTGTCAGATTTTTGTAGGAAGCAAAATTCAAAGTAAATGTGGAGGTTTCTCCTCAAGAAAACTGAAGATTTTTGAGAGCAATCAAAAAACAAGCAACAAATGTTCAGTGTGTGTAGGTGTGTATGTGCACACCCCTGCCTTATGCATTGAACATGTAATTTCTTTCCATCAGGAAGTGATTGGGGCCGTATTGCAAAGGGCTCCCTGGTGGACTCATCTTCCCAGGTAGACGGAGAATGGCCAGGATAGAAGGGATCAGTGAACAAGCAATGTTCGAGATGGCCAGGATTCTCAGAACATTGTCTCACCGCTCATCTCGTGTCCAATTCCTGTCCACAAATGGGAGATTTGCGTGAATCTCCTAATCTGCTCAACTTTCTTCCATAGGCTACAGCGGGGCTGGTTCAGTCTACAAAGAAAACTTGCACAAATTAGGATATTTGCACAAATCAAACTGGGAATTGGGAACGAGAAGTACACGAGAACACGTATGACAATTTGCAAATATTTTGGTCAGACATGTGCCCAAGGGACTTTCTGTGGGAGGAACTCTACTCATGAAAGTTTTCTCTGATTTTTACACACACACACACACAGACAGACCGCAGCTCATGCTCACATGTGGGGCTTTGAACAGGGCATGCTTGAACATTTTGCAAGCAAAAATTCTCATATATCCTAGGGATGGGTGAACTACCCACCACCTGACTCGTCGGGCTCCCCCTGCAAGCCCCAGCTGAGGGGCTTGGCTAGGTGCTCGGTGGACTTCCGGGTCCCTGGTACATCACTTCCGGGTCCCTGGCGCTGCGTTTTTTAACGTAAATACCAGGGTAAACTACCTTAAAATTGACAGGAATAGCAAACTGTGGCCATTTTAAGGTGGTTTCCCCTGGTATTTACGTTTAAAAAAGTGCAGCGCTGGGGACCCAAAAGTTAAGCGCCGGGGACCTGGAAGTTCCTTTCCTGGGCGCTTCACACGAGGAGATGTGCCGAGCCAGGGAAAGGAAAGTCGTGCAGAGCTTGGGGGGGTCAAGCGGGGAGAGTTCGCCCCACTTCCACCACCACCCCGATTGAGATCCGCGTACACCCCTAGATAGAAGTGAAACAGTTCTAGAGCAAAGGCAGTAGGCCTCTCAACCCCCAGTTGAGCTGCATCAGGGGGGCATGGGGGGGAGCAGAGAGCAGGAGGAAATCGGCTAGGGATGCTGGAGAAACACACCATGGACTCAGATGAGTTCGAATTTCTAAGAATCTGACCCACAGTTTCTGCAGCCGATTGGCTTTTCCCAAGTCGCACAGATTGTGCAGATTTGCAGACTGTTTTTTGTTGTTTTTTATTTCCATAATTTTATGCAAATTTAGTCATCGAAAAATACAGAAAAAAAACACTCCAACCAAAAATGTACATTTCGCCCATAGGCTAAAGTGTAAAAATATGCATGGGGGGGATTTATGTACCTTCGGGGGGTTGCACATTTTCAGGAGTGTGAATTTGCATTTTGCACAATTGTGCATTATTTGCACAATTGCGTATGGATGCATTTGCGCAAAATCCAATTCCGTCAATGAGCAGACGACAGAACAAGAGGCACCGGGCAATCTGTGAAACATAGATGGAACAGATTTTACAACATCCGTATATCCCTACCCCTGAGAAAAGCCAGAGCATTGGCCTGCCTTGTGCTTTACAGCCACGAGGACATGAAGAGGAGTTGGGGATCTTCCCTTCTGGTGGTCACTCCATTAGGATGCAGCATGAGATGAACTTTTAGACGGCCAATCACTGAGAAAGGGATCCAGTTCTCTTTAGAACTCAGCTGAAATTTGTCAGAAAACATTTTTTTACTTGAATTTTTCTTTTTCCTATCCCCCACAGAAAAAAAGATGTCTAGTTTACAGAGTGCTGGAACCAGGATCTCCCTTCCACACGAGGAAGGGACTTTCTGTGAGAGGAAAAGCTCTACTCATGAAAGTTTTCTCTGATTTTTACACACACACACACACACACACACACACACACACCACAGCTCATGCCATTCATCAGGGTCTCCTGAACCCTAGTAGCATTTTCAGGAGGTTGGAGGGGCTGCTGTGGGGAGAAAGGGGTGGGAAAGTCCACTTCAAGCAGCACAGCTGATCCAGCTTAAATCTGTCTCCAACACAGAACATCCTCTGACATTATCCACCATTTTTTTAAGGTGACATCTGCCATTCCACACACCTCACCGCTGCTGCAGAAACACACACACACACACACACACACACACACAATGTCCCAGAGCAGCACTAGGTCCAGGCCATTGTGGAAGATGCCGGGCTGCCAACAGAGTTTGCTATTACTGCCACTTGCAGCAGCACCAGAAAAATAAGCTCAGGGTGGGGTGGCGAAAGAAGCTGGGCTACTGCCATGGCTAAGGGTGAGCCCCACCCCTGAGAAACTGTTGGATAATTTATCCCCCCCCTGAAGAAATATGGTACAATGGTGCCCCCTGATTTTTTGGCCCATAAGTAGGGTGGAGATTTTTGTGTGGCCATTTCCACACAACTCTATCCCTTTGGTCTAACATCCAATAATGAAGCGAACCCCTTTCCCTGCTTGTTACCTGTGGGTGACCTGGGAACACCGGAGCACCTAAGCCCTGGGATTCCACCTTATGAGCACCCTCCTTCATGAACAACTAGTAGCGGACCTAATAATAATAATAATAATAATAATAATAATAATAATAATAATCTCTTTCAGAACCCTAAAGATGTCTTCCTATGGCTACAATTCCTGTTATGCCCAATGTCCAGCATCAACTGTGACAATCCAACCTCCACCATTTGTTGTGACCATTCCAGGACCAGAGCTCAGCTGTCCAAGTCAATCGTTCGGCATTGAGCAGTTCAACCCATGTGCCGGCTATGGCGGGCTAGGTGGGGGCAGATATCCAGCCCTTGCCTCCTCGGAGTACTCTGATTTGGGTCCGGCTACAACCTGCCAGGCCTCTCCAGCCGGCCTTACAGCTCCTATGGTTATAGAAGGTATTAGACGTCCCAAATAGTTATGGAAAGAACAACAAGCAAAATGGTGAAGGGTGCGATGCCAATCCAAAGCTATGAGCAGGGATATTGGAAGTGCTGAGTACCCACCTTCTCTGGGTGAACTCGCTGAGGTTGTGGGAGCTGTGGGTGCTCAGTACGTCTGAAAGATAGGGCCCATATATATTTTTGACAGCATTCTTTCCCTGACTTATATATCAATTTCCCCACTCCTCCATATTATATTTCATTCTTCTATTTTCTCTCATACTGGAATAATCTGATGCTTTTTCAGACATGTTAGGCAAATTAAATTAGTGATATATGTTTTAATTTAACCCCCGTCATCAAATGTTTAATGGGGACAGCTGGCTGGAGTTCCCATTCTTTATGGTGGAGACATAAATACTCTATCAAGTCCTGACCTCTCTAATTTTGTCTAGTCAGCCTGTACTTTAGCCTAGGCTTAATCAACATGGAACCACCAAGATGAACACAAGCTAATGATCATGCATGACAGCCCACCATGCCTGGTAAAACTCTTTGTTTTCCCTTCCTTCATGAGACTATGAAAATAGAGCTCCCAAAGCATCTGAGAAGGCTATTTAACATGGCGGCATTCAGCTTGGTGGCTTCCACTTTGTGCAACTGGCCTAAGCCCACTTTCTGTACTTCAGAGGGACTCCAACATAAGTCAATGTGAGGGAAGGCCAGTTCACACCAGAATTATCATAATGCCCTAGGACTTCAATGTCAAGCTTATATGAATCGAAACGAGATCCACCGGCAAGAACAGAATTTGTATATCACCAAGCACCACCTTGGACATGAGACTTTTCAATGGAGGCTGCCCATCGTAACTAGATGCAACTTGCTGCCTGAAGCCCATGGACATGGGAATTGGCCCTGACTTCTAAGAAGGCATACTTAAGAGCAGAAGCTTAGTGCAGCTCCTCTGTACCAACTCTCCCTTGCTTCATCATATTGATAGCACACAGTCAGTGACTCCCGGGAAGAAGACACGACGATAGTCACATACAGACGTCTAGTTCCTGTTGTGTGACTTTGTTACCAAATATGCTCAGTAGAACATCTTCTGTTTATTCTCCCACCCTGTAAACCATATTTCACTGTTTGAAAAGAACAACTGCCTAATTGTTCGCCCCAATGCTCTATCATATTAAAATGTATATTTGCATCATTACCACAGCCTGTGCTTTTTACTTTTAGCTTCCTTCGTCTAATAGGGATGGGGCAGAAATTCAAGCAATTCACACAGTTTAACATGAACTCATCTAATTTCACACTTTGGAATCAACATGAAAACTGAAACTCAGTTATCCTTCAAAATGTATACTCCTCTGAATTTTGCCATGGAGTTTTCCAATCAAAATATGCTTTCAAGAATGCATATATTAGGGGGAAAGAGCATACCAAAAATGGGTATATTCATGAAAAATGATTTTCAAGCTATATGTACTACATTAGGGGGGAACTTGCAAAAATGGGGATATTAGGGGAAATGGCACACAAAAAATTATGTATTAGGAGAAATGCACACAAAAATGCAAACATGTTGTCATGCAAACTTTTTAAAAAATCTCAAAGTTCGGGATGAACTTAAGGCTGAATAAATTCTCAAAGTTCTAGATGAACAGAACTGAAAATTGGGGGGAAATGGAACTTAGGGCATTGGGAGATACACAAAGAGAGAGAGAGAGAGAGAGAGATTCAGAATGTATTTTTTAAAAAACAGCGAGCATTAACACGGAGCTTGAAAAAATGCATGCATTCAACCGCCGTAGCAGTGGTGTTATAGAACTAGCATCAGTATTCATGGTGCTTTACAGAATCACTACAAGAATGAAGAGGTCTAGAAGCATACAATTTAAAATTTGGCATGGGGGGAGGAGGGAAACAGAGGGGAAGAAGTGGAATTTAGTTAGGGAGAAACTGACAGTCAATATTCCACAGCTATTGAGCATCTTCAGTACTTATTAGGCTGTGCAGGGAATTGTTTCCCCATGCCCATCCCTAAGCATGCTGATACCTTTTGCTTGTTTCTCTTTTGGGGCAATGATCCTTTTGGCATGCACTACCATGGTATTAGGAGTGATGTATTATCACATGCATATTTTCCAGATTCCCTTGTTACCTTCCCTTCAACAATGTCCTTGAAATTTCAAATCCTCCATCAAAATTCCTCATGGCTAAAAGCCATGTTTTGTTGTTTTGTTTTATTTTTAATGGAGGAGAGGGGCAGAAAGAGAGAGAGAAGGAAAAAGAACATAATGCCAGATGATACTGGTCCACTCTAAGTAAGAATAAGTATGGAACCAATAATTAAGAATGGGCTCCTAGCCAGGTGCTCGGCAAGCGCCCCCGCCACACGAGTTGAGTCGAGCCTCCAGCGATCGCTAGCTGAGGTGCTCGCCAGACTTCCGGGTCCCCGGTGCTATGTTTTTTGCGCAAAAAACAGCATAACCCCCCTGTCAAATTTGATTCATGTCAATTTCACATTTCCTAACCATGACTGCAGGGCCAGCTCACCTCTACCATTAGTCAGAATCAGGCAGCTAGCTGGCCAATGCCATGCAGGGATGGATGGATCTGTCAAGCTCAATTTTGCTGGGATGGTTCATTCTGCTCTTCTTTGACATCTGCATGAGATGCATATTTTCATGCACATTTCTCAAAATGTATGCATTTTGCACACATGTTGAACTCACTGTGTATATAACCTTTTCCAATCAGCCACATTTTTTTTGCAAGTGGTTTTCCCTAAGAAACGAAGTGTTCTCGTGCTCATGTCTGCATACCTTTCTGCATAATACACCTTTACAGTGTTTTTTTGGGTGAAAACTTGGGTTGCAAACTTTGTAGGAGTGAGATGCTGTGAACAGAGTTCCGGTTTTGTGTATAGGTTCAGGTGGTGTGAATTTCATAGTGTGAACTGGACAACTTCCTCCCCATCACTAGTGTGCTTGTGGGCTTCTCAGGGGAATCCGGATGGGCACTTTGGGATGCTAGACTAGATGGACCTCCCCTTGGTCAGTCTAGTACAAGGGAAGGGCTGTAGCTGAGTTGGTAGAGCCCCTGCTTTGCATGCAGAAGGTCCCAGGTTCAATCCCCAGCATCTCCTGTCAGCGCTGGAGAAAGTCCTTGATGAATCCCTGGTCTGACTTGCTATAAGACAGCTTCCCATGTTCCTATTTAAAATCAGCCCTTTATTCTGAACCATGAGGACTAGGATCATTGTTTTTAGGGAAAGGACCTTAACTCGGTGGTAGAGCATTTGCTTAACATGCAGAAGATCCCACATTTAATCCCCGGCCTCTCCAGGTAGGATTGGAAAAACTCCTGCCTGAAGCCCTGGAGAGCCATTGCTGCCAGTCAGCATTGGCAGTATTGGGCTAGATGAACCCAGGGTCTGACTCAGAATAATACCGCTTCCTATGTTCCTGTGCTCTACTATAGCAAGGATTAGGGTAGGGATGTTTGCGGAGCTCGATTGGGAGGTGGAAGTCCGGTGAACTTGCCGGGCTCAACCCCCCAAGCTCCGCTCATCTTACCTGCTTCCCCGGCATAAGATACGTTAAATACGGCCACAATTTGCGCAAGTAACACAAATCGCGACCACTTTTAACATATCTTACACCATTTTCTATGTAAACAACGTAGCACTGGGAACCCGGAAGTTTGGCAAGTGCCTCGGCCGGTGCTCGCTTTCAGCCCAGCTTGGCAGGTGCAGCGGCAGCACTCACCAAGCACGCTGCGAGTCGGGCAGTGGGAGGATCGCCCACCCTTAGCTAAGGATGTACAGTCATGCCTTGGATTGAGAGCACAATTCGTTCCGGAAATGTGCTTGTAATCCAAAACACTCTTATATCAAAACGAAATCCCCCCAAAAAAAATTTGTACAGAGATTTTTAATTTAAGCCGTACTACAGTACTTGTATTGCAAGATGACACTTGTATATCAAGTAAAAAAAATAAAATAAATATTTTAAAATTGGCTTGTCTTGCAAAACGCTCTCAAACCAAGTTACTTGCAATCCAAGGTATTACTGTATAGGGATTTTATTTCTGTTCCCAATTCATCCAAAATTGCCGCATTCAAAACTCTGAATGTGAACAGGAAAGCAGTTTTTGGAAAAAGCTCACACATTCCCGAACTTGTGATCATGTTAAAAAAAATGCATTTAAAAAATGCTTCCTTTTTAAAAAAAAGCACTTTAAAAGCACATTTTAAAAAGAAAAAGTCTTTTCACACTCTGTTCAGTACGGCGGGGGGTATGTGCTTTTGAAAAACATGCACAGAAACATGCAGTTTTCCTGAAAGGAAAAGCAAAGAAAAACAGGTCAGAAATGAAAATGTCAACAAGGTAAAAACTGAGCTTCAAAGTTGAGTTCAAGGAATCTTGGACAGCTTGAGCATCCCTGCTTCTGGTGGTTCAAATAAGTCATAGAAAACTCCCTCCCTCTCTCCCTCTCCCTCTTCCTCTCTCTCTCTCTTTGTTTCTCTCTGTCTCGCTCTGTTTCATAGAGCAGTGTAGATTTTCATTTTTGCTCGCAAAACCTGTGAGCATGCCCCATTCCAAGCTCCAAATGTGAGCATGAGCAGGTGTCCACCAAAAATATTCACCAATTCTCAAACATGTACTTGCATTTGTCTTGTTCCTGATTCCCAGTCTGATGCGCACAAATTTCCCAATTTGTAGAAATTTCCTCCATAGACTGAGTCAGCCCAGCTTTAGTCTAGAGAAGAAATTTGAGCAAATTGGGTTAAAAAACTGTTTGAACACTGCTTAACCTGCACAGGTTTCCCGTTCGCGCATAGCCAGCAGCATGGCAAAAGCATGAGACAAGTGGTGAGATGATGTTCAGAGAATATTGGCAATCTCAAAAATCGCTCATTCGCCTATCCCTAGCTCAGCACTTACACTTTATTATTCTGTTCAAAACAACATCCAAACAACTAAAAAAGATGATGATTATATATATATATATATATATATATATATATGCATGGCTATTGTTTTAGATCCCTCTGATCATATCACCAAGATGACTTGCTGCGTACAGAATTACTGCTGCACATCATGTTCCTCAGAGCCTCCAGAGTCAGAGAGTGCGGTTCAACCATCGGCCATCTGGGTGATCATTCCAGGAATTAGTATTTCTGCTTCCAGTTAGGGATGTTACCTTTCGCTCGTGCAGGCGCGAGTGGGGCCGAACTCAGTCCGGTTTGCGCCCGCGTGAGGCTCATGCGGGCCTACGGGCCTACCTTTTCCTCTCCGCGCCTCTCCGCGGCGAGCCGCCTGCGCCGCCTGCGCTGGTCCCGTCACGTCACATCTGGCCCTGGAAGTGACGGGACGGGACCCTGCGCAGGCGTGCTGGACCCCCGCGTGCCATATTGCACCTGCGCAGGGTCCCTGTCGCGTCACTTCCGGGGCCGGATGTGACACAACGGGACCAGCGCTGGTGGCTCGAGCAGCACGGAGAACTGCTCCGCCGTGCTGCTCAGAAGATCGAGGCGGGGGGCTGCCCCCGTGGAGAGGCGAGCCACGGAGACCCGTGAGCCCCCCCCAGGTTTGTGGATCACCCCTACTTCCAGTGAGCCAGTCACCACTGGAAGTAAAACTCGTTGTGCTTCGTCATGTATTAGAGCAGTGTTCTCCAACCTTGGGTCTCCAGATGTTTTTGGCCTACAACTCCCAGCATGCCCCAGCCAGCTATGCTATGTTGTAGGCCAAAAACATCTGGGGACCCAAGGTTGGAGAACACTGTATTAGAGACTATTCCAGGCCAAGCAGAGCTGTTTCTACCAGCTTACCAACCTGTGGATCCTCAAAGGGTCGAGGGAGAGGTTCCACCCATGGACATTCTTACACTCTTCAAAGGAAAAACCAGTGCCTCTCATAAAGGTGTTAGGTTCTGGGCACCACACTTTCAGAAGGATGTAGACAAACTGGAGAGGGTTCAGAGGAGGGCAACAAGGATGATAAAGGGACTGGAAACAAGGCCCTATGAGAGGCTGAAAGAACTGGGCATGTTTAGCCTTCAGAAGAGGAGACTGAGGGGAGATATGATCGCACTCTTTCAGTACTTGAAGGGATGTCACACAGAGGAGGGCCAGCCAGGATCTCTTCTCAATCATCCCAGCTTGCAGGACATGGAATAATGGGCTCAAGTTACAGGAACCCAGATTCCACCTAAACATCAGGAAAAATTTCCTGACTGTCAGAGCAATAAGACAATGGAACCAACTACTGAGGGAGGTGGTGGACTCTCCCACTCTGGAGGCATTCAAGGTGCGGCTGGACAGCCATCTGCCAGGGATGCTTTGACCTGGATTCCTGCATTGGGCAGGGGGTTGGACTCGATGGCCTTGTAGGCCCCTTCCAATTCTACTTTTCTATGATTCTATGATTCTAGGTTGGCTGGAATGTAGAGAGAAAACAAGTACCAAAGGACAACAATGCAATTCATTTCTAAAGTGGTGGGGTATGATTTTTGGGAATCCCAAGCCTCACAATTCCAAATGGAAGTTTATATTCTACTGTAAGAATTGGTGCCTGAGTTTGCTCCTTTCCCCCTCTTCTCTCCCCTCACTTTTTCTTCATGTATTTTAAATTTGGTATGGTTCAATGATTGTATTGTTATTCTATTTTATTAAGGCCTTATTTAGACACTGTTGTAAACCGCGCAGAGAGCTTCAGTTATTGGGCAGTATAGAAATGAAATCAGTAAATAAACAAAAAATAAATGAATGAATAAATGTGTCATGCCATTTAGATTGTAAGCTTCACAGCAGGTAATCTCACACAACTTAACTTTTTAATGTAGTCCGGGAGCCTATTTGGCTAATGAACAGGGGAGGGTGCTTTTAATACATGAATGAATGAATGAATAAATAAATAAATAAATGTATGTTGGGGAGCGGTCCCTGATCCAATGGATGAGTTGAATAAGGGAGCTAAGATGCTGCTTGAGGCACAACAGTAGCCTGCATTTTCATCAACTAACTGAAGGCTTAGTGGGGCACTAGTGGTACAGTCATACCTTCACACGTTAAGTCAGGATGGGAGCCAGAACTGATGAAGTTTGCATCTACTGCAGTCCTCCGATGCTTTGGAATTCCGATGCACAGTGTTAACAGTAGACTTTGAATCAGCAGCATTGCCCCCTGCTGGTCAAAGTCTGCACTTTCTCTGCTCTTTTCTCCCAACTTTTCATCATTTGTTTTATAGCACAATCCTGTGCATGTTTTTTCTAGCTACCAAGGATAGAATCTTCCTTCATGGCAAAGGTGCTCCCATCCCTTGATCACTTTAGTTGATCTTCTCTGTCCATTTCTAATTATTGCAATATCTTCCCCCCCCTCCTTTTTTTTGTTTTTAATGTGTTTGTTGATCAGAAATCTGTACAGTTCCCAGGTTGAATCAGGGATGTGCAAATCATCAAAACTTGAGCTCGTCGAGGTTCTGACTCCTTTCCATAACAGATTGTGATTTATTCATTTTTTTTTGTTGGTTGGTTTTCTACATGAAAATCTACACATCCTTTGCGGGCGTTTTTGAACTGTATGCATTTTCTCTCTCTCTCGCATTGATTAAGGGCGCAAACCAGTGAGACTCCGAACCCATTAGGATCACGGGCATCCTGTGCAGGGCAGGAGAAGCGCAGAGGCAAAGGTTGGCTCTGTGCTCCTCCCACCCTGCAAAGCAGCTTGGCAGCTGATTTTGTCTGTCTAACTCAGGGGTCCTCAAACTAAGGCCCGCGGGACACATCCTTCCCGCCGGGTCTTTTCATCCGGCCCAGTGGCCAATAGAGACTCCTTGCGAGGGAAGGGGAGGAGGAGCGAATGAACCGGTGGCGGGGCGCAGACAGCCCGCCTGCCCACGGGGTAAGGAGAAGATGAGCTGACGGTGAGGCGCAGGCCGCCCGCCCGCCCACCCGCTCGCCACCCTGCATCTTCTGCGGGGGCGGGGGGAAGGGGCCACTGAACCAGCGGCGGGGTGCGGACAGACCGCCCTCCATCCTGCCCGCCCGCCCGCCCGCCTGCAGGGTAAGGGGAGGCTGAGCTGGCGGCGAGGGGCGGGCCTCCCGCTCACTCGCCGCCCTGCATCTTCTGGGGGGTGGGTGGAAGGAAGGGGCGACTGAACCAGGCGGCGGGGCACGGACAGCCCGCCCGCCCGCCTGCCTGCCTGTGGGGTAAGGGGAGGCTGAACTGGCGGCGAGGCGCAGGCCACCCGCTCACTCGCCGCCCTGCATCTCCTGGGGGGGGGAAGGGGAGGAGGGGCAGACCCACGGTTGGAGAACACTGGACTGGAGGATGTTTAAGCCTTCTCACCCTGATATAAAGCAGCCTATATCCCAAGGTTGGTTCATCCTCGCAGCAGCCCTGAGACTTGTGTTTCTGGTGATGAATTTTATGCTAGTTCCATTTTACAGATGTGGGAAACTGAGGCCGAGCAAGAGGCGAGTATGTGGCTAGGACCCAGGGGGTGAGGGCAGCTCTTTATTTATTTATTACATGTGTATCCTGCCTTCTTTCCTGCAAGGAACTCAAGGCGGCTTACATAATCCTCCTTCTCCTCTCCCTTTTATCCTCACAACAACCCTGTGAGGTTGGTTAGGCTGAGAGTCAGTGACTGGCCCAAAGTCACCCAGTGAGTTTCATGGCTGAGCGGGGACTAGAACCCGGATCTCCCGAGCCCCAGTCAAACACTCTAACTAACCACTATGCCACACTGGCTCTCACTATGCTCTCTGGGTACCAGGTCTTCCTGACCTACCCCAGGGAATTGGTTTGTACTAAGGCTGTGATCCTTGTAATGTTGTTTCCTGTTTTTTTGCACTACAAATAAGATATGTGCAGTGTGCAAATCAAGCCTTTCTTCTTCTTTTTTTAATTTAAAATAATGAATACAACAACAAAAAATACAACATAAACATTGTGCACCCCCCCACCTCTTGGGACCAAGTTATATTTCTCACCCCAATTTTTTTTTGTTTTTTGGTATGTGTATATATACAAGCTATTATTCTATATTCCAAAAATAGAACAAATCTTGACAAGGTTTGTTCCCCCTCCCCTTTACCAACACATAATCCAAAAATTTGCCCCAAATGTTCACAAAGGTGTCTTTCTCCAATTGTCCTTTTTGACACTTAATATTACAAGTTAATTTATCATTTAATGCGATATCCCATACCTCTGTATACCATTCATTAATTGAAAACACATGTTGAACCTTCCAATTCCTAGCTATCATTAATTTTGCTGCTGTTAACAAATTCACAATCAATTCTTTTGTATTTTTTAAACAAACTAACTTTTCTGTAATTGTTAACAATGCTAATTTTGGGCAGACTTCTAATTCCATTCCTATTATTTCTGATATTTCTGCAAATACTTTCTGCCAAAATTCCAGAACATTTTTACAGCTCCACCACATGTGGGCATACGTACCTTTTACATTACATCCTCTCCAACACAATGCGGAGCAATTTTTATTTATCTGATTTAATCTTACTGGAGTTAAATACCATCTCCATACCACTTTATAAAAGTTCTCTTTTATCCTAGTTGACATAACTCTTACAATACGCCTATCCCAAATATTTTTCCAACTTTGTTTCGATATTTCCTCATCAAATTCATTATCCCATAACACTTTAAGAGAATCTTTATGCTCTTCTTCATTTTGTAACATCGTATATAAAGCCTTTGTTGTGCCTCTTGTTGAAACATTACCTTCTATAGCTTCTCTAGTCAAAACTATCTTTTCAAAATTGGTTAGTTCTCTTTCACTATCCATTCTTGTCCTCCACTTCTTTAACCACAATTCCAAGTTGCATTGAATTTAACCATGATATTCTCTCTCTTCCTACTATTTCTATTATATGTTCTCTAGTCTTCAATTTTTCCACCCAATCCATTAATTTAATCACCTTTTTTCTCCTTAATATAGCTTCTAGATGTCTTACATTTTCTGGAAAGTCCTCCATGGCCACTACCGGAGTTAACGGGGATACCTCTGGTGTAAAAATTTTCCTCGTGTTATTCCAACTCTCTTCAAGCCTTTCTATACCTTTTTAAAATTTAATGTATTTCAATTTTAGACAGCAAATTAATTCATAATTAATTTATTATTAATTTAATAACTTTCCATTTAATCAAGTTAAAAAAAAAAAAAAAGGACCCCCGGTCCTTTTTTTTTACTTGATCCATTTGTTCATATTTTTTTCAAACTATAGTCCGGCCCCCCAACAGTCCGAGGGACAATGAACTGGCCCCCTGTTTAAAAAGTTTGAGGGCCCCTGGTCTAACTGCTGTTCTTCGAAGGGGGAAGGAAGGAGGCTTAGGAGTCACCCGCAGACATTGCATCTTGGCAGCACCAGTCTCCTCCCCACCCAGCCCCCCCCCGAACGCCCCCTAAACCACTTCTCCAAATTCGCCTTTCCTACCTCTGAGGAAGAGTCAGCATGGTTCTTTCTGTGCCAGCTGGTGGGGGGAGGGCTTTCCGAGCACAGATGCCCAGCTCCAAGGTCGGGGCTGTTTCCAACCTCAGAGCTGGGAATACAAATGACTCCATGGCCCCTAGACACTATCTAGGGGGCCATAGGATTGCTCTGTCCAGCATCTCTGTGTACGTTTTCAAACATATGAATTCTCATGTGCATGTTTTCCCAAAAGTACGCATTGAGAATCCACAGTTTTTCAAACTGCAAATCTCTTGTTATTGTGGTTCAGCATTTCAGACTTTGACTGCAGATTGTGTTTGGGTCCATGTTCAGTTCTGGGGTGTGTGTATGTTTCAAACTGGGTACATTCTGGTCAAGAACAAACTGAAATCAATTTCTTATACCTCCCCCTAGTCTTGAATGTTGGTTTGTACAATGGCATAGTGATACTTGTGGTTTCGTGCATGAGAATGATCCTGAACATGAGCAGTCCACACTGCAAGATTTTGTTGCAGTGTCACTTTTGTATAATAAACTGGCTGAAGTACCTGTTCTTTGAATGGATTAAAAAAACTGGTTACTTTCTACCCTGTACTCTGCGTTCTTCAAACTCCCCCTTTTGCCCCCTTAAGGTTTTTTTTAAACACAGTTTTCACAACATAGTTTCTACTAGTGATCCATAAGCAACAACCATGCCAAATTTCAGCTTTCTCGTAACGGGAAATAGGAGATAAATTAATGAGTCTGTGAGTCAGGGCTCTCACTTTTATGTAGAGAGATTTAAAAACATCAGTCTGGAAATATCGTCCTCCTCCACAAGGTGGCAGTACATTTTCACTTTTGAAAGTTTTATTGCCAACCCTGTTTTTAAAGTTTGGATTCTTCTCAAGAGCAGAATATTTTATTTGGGTGAGGGTTCTCCTTATACTCATCCAATCTTGATGCAGGGGGAATTAATTACCACAAATCTATCTACTCAATACACCATATAGGGCTCTTCAACTTCGTACATTCTTAAGGACTTCTTCTTCACACAGTGCATAAACTATGGAATTCACTTCCACAAGATGTAGTGTCGTGATGGCCACTAATTTGGATGACTTTAAAAGGAGAATGGACAAATTCATGGAGGAGAAATCTATCAGTGGCTACTAGTCCTGATGGCTATCTCCTACCTTCAGTATCAGATACACTAATCCTGTGTACACCAGTGGCTGGGGAACATGGGCAGGAGGGTGCTCTTGCGCTCATGTCCTCCTTGTAGTTTTCCCATGGGCAGCTGGTTGGCCCCTGTGTGAAGAGAATGCAGCACAAGATGGACCCTTGGTCTGATCCAGGAGGGCTCTTCTTGCATGCTTGAGGACTTCTTCACACAGTGCATAGTTAAACTATGGAATTCACTTCCACAAGATGTATTGATGGCCACCAATTTGGATGGCTTTAAAAGGGGAATGGACAAATTCATGGAGGAGAAAGCTATCAGTGGCTACTAGTCCTGGTGGTTATATGCTACCTCCAGTATCAGAGGCAGTAATCCTGTGTACACCAGTTTCTGGGAGACATGGGCAGGAGGGTGCTGTTGCACTCCTGTCCTGCTTGTGGATTTGCAGTGGGCAGCTGGTTGGTCACTGTGTGAACGTAATGCTGGACTAGATGGACCCTTGGTCTGATCCATCATCAGACCAGATATTATTATATTCTTATGACACAACCTTTTTTTCAGTGGCAGTGCCCGCCCACTTCATGAATTCCTTGCCCTGAAATAGTCATCTGGTTCCATCACTTTCCGTTTTGAGACATGGAATCAAGGTGGTGCTATTTCAGCATGCCCACGACCCGGCAAGTAATTGATCCTTTGTTGGTTCTTCTGAGTGGTGTTTTGTTGTTGTTGTTGTCGTGGACTATTTCAGCATGCCCACGACCCGGCAAATAATTGATCTCTTGTTGGTTCTTCTGAGTGGTGTTTTGTTGTTGTTGTGTTTCTATGTTTATTTTAAAGTTGCCGATTAATGGAAACATAAAATCATAGAATTTAGAGTTGGAAGGGACCTTGGAGGTTATCTACTACTCCAACCCCTTATTTTCAAAGGTGCTGGTTGTCTAGTTCAACATTTGTCAGGTTCTTTCTTTCTTTCTCTTTTTCCTCCCTGCTTCCCTAGCACTGCACTTTTCTTTTAAATAAGCTGGGGAGCGGGAGATTCCTGAGTGACAGAAAGCCCAGCCAATCAATGCAGTCCAAAGCCCTGCTCTGAGAAGGGGGAGGAAGTTGCATAGAATGACATAAAGGCTGGCCAATCAGCACTACAGAAATCCAAGCTCTCCATTCTTGATGTGCAAATCAACAGAACACGTTTTCACTGAAGTCCTGTCCCATTTAATCTCGAAGCTCATTCCAACTCAAGTCTGTATAAGATTGCAAGCTTTGTGTGTGTGTGTGTGTGTGTTTGGCATGGGGGGTGTTACGTGAAAATTTTTGTGCATATTTTTCCAGAGGTATACATCAATTGTGTGCATCTTTGAAATGCATGCATTATACTCCCATTGATTAAAACATATGTGTGGGCATTTTTCAAACTTACACATTTTTCATTCACATTTTTCAAATGCACACATGCTGTCAAATGCATTTTGTTTCAGTCCATGAATCCCTTTGCCAATTTTATTTTCATCTGTACAAAATCTAATTCTCTATCAACTGCGTGATGGGGATTACCTGCAGATTATCCTACAGCCATGAAGTTTTGCAAACCTATGTCATGCAGGGATGTACAAGAATTTTGTTTGCAAGTGCAAAACAGTTGAACATGCCCCATTCACAACCTTGAACACAAGCACGAGCAGGAGAACGTGTTCTCTGGAAATGTCCCTAAATTCTCTTGAGCACATACGCTCGTGCTCAAAAATTGCACAAATTTCAGAGAAAAGGCATTTTGAAATAGTGCATTTTTAAATGTGCAATTTCACACTTTTGTCTATGGGGGGGTTGTGCGACATTGAAAAAATACTCAAATGTTTGCGCAAGTTTCCCATTTGCACAACTGCTCACGGAAATCAAAGGAGAGACAAGCATCAAGTTGATGCTCAGAGAATCTGGGAGAGCATGAACATTGCTTGTTCTCCTATCCCTGCTTATGAACATCGGAAGCTGCCATATACTGAGTCAGACCCTTGGTCCATCTAGCCCAGTATTGTCGACACTGACTGGCAGCAATGGCTGTCCACGGTTTTCAGGCAGGAGTTTTTCCAGCCCTGCCTGGAGATGGTGGGGATTGAACCTGAGACCTTCTGCACGCCAAGCAGGGGCCCTTCCACTGAGCTACGGCTCCTCCCCATGAGCTGCTGAGCTCTTGATTGTGTTGCAGTACTTTTATTTCCACTAAAACCCCACAGCCTTTGCTGAGAGAGAGAGAGAGAGAGAGAGAATGAATCGAAACACAGATAAGGAATGCAATCATTCTGGGTTGTACAGGTATGAAAATTGAAAGGCCTTGCTGTGCAATTGACACCACGCCATGTATGGGAAGGCCAATTAGTGAAGAAAAACAAACAAGTCACAGCCTGAAGCTTGTAATGCTGATACAATCGTATTAATGACTACTTTTTAACGGAGAGAATTGGGCAAGGCCAAGGGAGATGCCCTAGGAAAGCTGCTATACTTTGATGAACAGTGATAACCAAGAGGAAAAAAAAGCTCATTTAAAAACATGTTCATTTCACATACAGCAAATTGTTGTGACAGGTGCTAGGAATGTTTGCCATTAACTTTCTAAGCTTTTCTCACATTTTTGGTAACTGGAGAAACACCCCCCCCACACACACACACACACGTATACCTATATACTATTTCTGCTTTAAAATTGGATGAAAACACAGCCACTCACTGGTCTTAAAATGCAAAAAGATACACCTATATTTCCTTGATGGACAGGCATATGAACCCATCAGAGGGAAAGAAAGCTGCAGTCAGGCAACTTCCATCATGCCTGGATACAGCGGCAGCTGACAGCCTCCCCTGCCCTGCACCTCCTGCTCCCAACTGTCACTGCTCAGGCCAGAGAGAGAGAGAGAGAGAGAGAGAGAGAGAGAGAGAGAGGAAGCTGCAGTCCTTCCACTGTGTTTAGATCCAACTGAACATTGCAATGAAGAATCTGATGTCTGAGTTTGCTTTCCCCCCCTTTTCCCTCCCAATCCCCTTTCCTTTTGTGTCGTGTCTTTTAGACTGCAAGCCTGCAGGCAGGGACTGTCCTATTTCCTTTTCTTTGTAAGCTAAGCTGCTCTGGGATCCTTTCTTGGCTGAAGGGTCCGGGTGGGGTGGGGATAAATATGCAATTAATTAAATCAATGTGAGGGAGTCTGATAATGGATCAGACCATCGGTCCATGTGGCCCAGTGTTGTCCTCACTGACTGGAAGCAGCTTTCTAATGGAAGAGCTCATTGGAAGCCAATGAACCTAACACAGCAGTGGCCTCCCTGATTGGCTGGAGAAGCACAGCAGCCAGTCATGAAGGCATTTGCCTTATCCCACTGTGGCTTCTTCAGCAGCTGATATTCAGAGGTATACTGTCTTTGAACCGGGAACAATCATGGCTCATAGCGTTTGATGGACTTCTTGCCCTCCATGATGCATCAAAGGCCTGGATATGGATGTTGGACAAAGATGGAATGAATTCAAATGAGTGCAGATTTCTATTAATCCTTCTGATGATTAAGGGACTGGAAACAAGGCCCTATGAGGAGAGACTGAAAGAACTGGGCATGTTTAGCCTTCAGAAGAGGAGACTGAGGGGAGATATGATCGCACTCTTCCAGTACTTGAAGGGTTGTCACACAGAGGAGGGCCAGAATCTCTTCTCGATCATCCCAGCTTGCAGGACATGGAATAATGGGCTCAAGTTACAGGAACCCAGATTCCACCTAAACATCAGGAAAAATTTCCTGACTGTCAGAGCAATAAGACAATGGAACCAACTACTGAGGGAGGTGGTGGGCTCTCCCACTCTGGAGGCATTCAAGGTGCAGCTGGACGGCCATCTGTCAGGGATGCTTTGACCTGGATTCCTGCATTGAGCAGGGGGTTGGACTCGATGGCCCTGTAGGCCCCTTCCAACTCTACTTTTCTATGATTCTATGAACCCATGGATTCTGCAGCAGGCTGGCTTTCCCCAAGTCACACCCATTCCGTGCACTTGCAGAACCCCCCCCCCCCAACTTTCTGGAATTTTACACAAATTTAGTCATAGAAAAATACTAATACTAATACTAATACTAATAATAAACACTGACTAAAATGGGCACATCCCATCATAGGCTAAAGCGTGAAAATGCCCCATTTCAGGGGGATTTGCACATTTGCGCAAGTGCACATGAACACAAGTTTGGGAAATTGAAAAAAAAAATAGAATTTCATCAATGAGCAGATGGTGGAACGAAAGGTACCTGACAATCCATGAAATGCAGATGGAACAGATTTAAGAAAATCTGTACATTCTTATGCTTGGGCAATCAAAACCATATCATTTATTTATTTATTTATTTATTATATTTATACCCCACCTTTTTTCCTGCAAGGTTTCCAAGGCGGTTCATTTACTATCTAAAGGACAGAAAAAAGAAGACACTGAACTGATATTTCTGGGGAGGGAGCTCCAGAAATGGCTCATCACCATGGAAAAGGCCCTACTCTGGTCACAAGTCTCCAAAGATAGGGGAGCTCAGAGCAGGACACATCAAGATGATATTTCATAGATTTCATAGATTTCGTAGATCATAGAGTTGGAAGGAGCCTACAAGGCTATCGAGTCCAACCCCCTGCTCAATGCAAGAAACTAGAGGAGGGGGTCTCCCATCCAAGTCATAACCAGGCTTGACCCTGCTTAGCTTTCCAAGCTTGACATTTTCATTGCAGTTTTCCTTCCCGCACCCCCCCCCCAAATGTTGCTGAGGGTCTCTTATGAGGGAGAGGCAGAGCATAAAATGCTTAATAAAGGTATATAATATCCAACATTCATTGTGGGGAACATGGGTGGGGAGGTGCTGTTGCACTCATGTCCTGCTTGTGGGATCCCATGAACAGAATGCTGGCCACTAGATGGACCCTTGGTCTGATCCGGCATGGCTCTTCAGTTCTTATGCTCTTATGTGCAGTGAATGTGCAATGAATGTCTAGCAAATTCTACGGAGAACTTTTGATAAGAAGCCACAGGTTTTAATGTTCAGTCAATGTGTGGAGACGTTGGGGGAAATGTTTTGTGGGGGGGGGAATAAATACAGAGATGTGTCGCATTCAGCAAATATTCAGCTAATGTTGTGGGATTTCTAAGAAGAGTTTGGAGGGGACATTTTGAGAGTAAACTAAATAATCATTTGATATCAAAGATCTGGAGATTTCTTTGAGAATAAACTAAATATTGATTGATTTGATTTGCACCCCACCTTTCTACCAAGAAAAATGGCACCTAAGTTGGCTTACAATCATAAATAAAACTTAATTAAGGGAGCAATCCTATGCATATTTAGGCCAAAAAAAAGTCCTACAAGTCCCAGCATTCCCCAGCCAGCATTGCTGGGAATTGTAGGACCTTTTTCTGTCTAAATATGCTGTAAATTACATAGATTTCATAGATGGTAGAGTTGGAAGGGGGCTACAAGGCCATCGAGTCCAACCCCCTGCTCAATGCAGGAAACTAGAGGAGGGGTCTCCCATCCAAGTAATAACCAGGCCTGACCCTGCTTAGCTTTCCACACTCAGACACGCTGAGCCCTTAAACAGCAACAAAACAAATGCGTTAAAACACATTAAAATGCATCTATATCTGATGTTCAGTCACTGCGTGGAAAATCCGAGGATATGTTCTGAGAGCAAATGAAATACATCAATCTCTCATATTAACCAAACACCTGGAGAATCCCAAACAGAATTTCTGAAAAGAAATTAGGAGGAGTTGAGAGAGCCCTCTGCCTTTCCCTTTGGCCTGCCAGCCTGGCAGAGGGACAGAAGGTGGAGGTGATTTTGCCTAGGTTCCTGTTTAAAATACAAGAAGCAGCTAGACAGGCCTCTGAGCTGTTAGTTGACTTGCCTTTTGGTAGGTGGGGAGGGGACTGGAGAGGCTGTAGGATACTGCACAATCCAGGCTCTCCTGCCCACCCACCAGCATGCCCGTCTATGACTTATCTTACGAGGCTACAATTGTGACCTCACAGGAGAAGCTTTCCATGGGAGCTAGGAGGGGGTAGGGGAAGCAATATTTATGATCGAGTTTCCTCCTCCCTGCTCATCTCTCTGTCTACAGACACAGAGGAGAAGATCTGCAGCATCCTATGCCTCCCCCCTCCCCCGATGCTTTCTAGGAACAATAGGGTGGCTCTCTAAAATACATTTGTATTGAATGTTTTGTTAAGGTGTGGAGAACTCTGGGGATAATTTTTGGGAGCAGATTATAAATACTCTTGTCTAATATTCCGCAAATGTGCAGGCAATATCTGGACAATTCTGAAGAGAGTGTCTGAAAGTCGATCACCACTCCTAGCTCTACAAATGTGGAATGATGGGATGGGCGAACCAGCAAAACTCAAGCTCACTAAAGTTCTCCGAATTCCATCCCAAAGCTGATTCTGACTCAAGTCCGTAACAGATTGCCAGCTTTGTGTTTTGTTTTTTCTTTTCACATGACAATCTGTGCACATTTCCGTGTGTATTTTCCCCAAATGTACGCCTCAGTTGTGAACGCCTTTGAAATGTACGCATTCTTCTCCCATTAATTTAAGCATATCTGTGCACATTTTTTCAAAAGTATGCATTTTTCAAATGTATGCATGCCATCGAACACATTTTTTTTTGGCCGGCAAAATACACTGCAAGCTTTGAAATGTATCAGCTTCAACCTCACATTGCATCCAAGTCTGTGTTCGATCCAGAAAGTGAGAACTGGGTAAATCCTGGTCAAAAACAAACTGAAATCAATTTCTCATGGATCTGTAAGCCCAAGTTAAGGGAGGGTGGAATTATTCTATAGAATTTATTTGATGAAACTTAAACTAATTATGACAAGTTCTAGAACTGTGCATGGCACGAAGGCTCTACTTTACTTGGGTGGAATGGGTGATTGTACATGTGTGTGTTTCCTGCTTCTGCTAAACAACACATGTATACTCCCAGCTGGGCAAATGCCAGAACTGGCGCTTGGTTCTTCTGCGAGGCAGGCAAAACAGGAGTAATTACATCCTACAGACAGGGAGTGGTGATGGGTGGAATTTCTAAAGTGGGAAAGGATCTTTGAAGTGCTTTTGCAAGATTCCCTTAATGCTTTGTTATGTGTAAAGGGATATTGAAGCTTGTCAACAAGTTATCAGCCAAGTTCTAAAGGAGGCCTCAGTCATGTTGAACAGCAGAACTTCAAAGAGAGATGAATCATCACTGTGCTTCATGTTCATTGCCCCAGTAGCTAATAATGCGAAAATCTGGACGCTGATGCAGAGATTTAATGGAATTTTTGGCATGAGGTGTGTGTGTGTGTGTGTGTCTGTCTATCTATTTATAAATGTCCAAATACAAAGTCAAACAAGCAACAACAACAAAAATACACCAAGTTTAAGTCTAGTTGTTGACAGATGGAGATGGTTTCCCCCTTCACTTTACAGTCAAAACTATGGGTGGAATCCATTTAAGGTTCTTCATAATAATAAAGTATATTTAGTCTCTTTTCCATAATCCAAGAAAAGGCATTGATAAATGTTGCAATATATGTCCCTGGTTTGTATATGAAATAAAACTATGCTGTATTGTATAACAATCAGATATTTTAAAGTTGCCATTGGATAATTAAAGTTGTTGCATCATCATTATTATTATTTTCATGAGCAGTTTTCTCCTGTTCCTCTTCCTGGTGCTGCTGTTCCTCTCCCTGCTTTCTGCTAGGGGTGTGCTGTGGGTAATTTGAAGCAGGGATGGTGGAGACATTTGCTACATCCAGTTGTGTTTTGTTTTGTTTACAAATTTATCTGATCCATACCTTCTGGAACTGAACCCAGAACTTAATGCAATCCGTGCTCAGAAATTCCATACATTTCCTAGCTTTTGAAGTAATCCTCCAAAAAAAAAAAAGAAGGAAAGATTTTAGCATTTTGGTTTATTTTTCTTTGACAGCAACAACAGCAGCAATAGATGTGGCAATGAGGGAAGAAAAGTGGTGATGACCATTGGCTTAGATAAGACAAAATTGTGGAGAAGGGATCTATCATGACAGCTAATTGGAACTTCTAGTTTCAGATGTACTCTACCTAAGAACCTAAGAAGAGCTCTGCTGAATCAGACCGGAGGCCTCTCCAGTCTGGCATTCTGTTCCCACAGTGGCAAACCAGATGCTCCAATGGGAAGCACACAAACAGGACATGAATGCAATAGTACAATCCCACTCATGTTCTCTTGGAAACTGACATAATTAGGGACAGAAGAATCTGACAGTTTCACTTTCTCCCTCATCTGATTTTTTTTTAAAAATATCTTGAATTCTTTTCGTGTCCTTCATAAAGAAATGTGCTAATTCTGTTAAGTTCTTATTAAAAATAATATTGATAGGGATGTATCCGAGAGTCTCGAGGGGGCTGAAAGTGGGCTGAAATCTGCCCGCTTGGCCTGCTCGGCCCCCCGAAACCCGTGCGCCTTACCTGGCTGCCACTCAGCCCATCTCTCCACGCCGCACCGGCAGCGCGTGGTCCCATCACGTCATTTCCGGCAGCCAGGAAGTGACGCGACGGGACTCTACACTCCATTTTTGGCGTAAAAACCAGGGCAACCTAGCTTAAAACGGCTGCGAATAACAAATAGCAAATCGAGGTGGATCGAGTGGCACAGGGATTTGGGCCTTCTGGGGGGGGGTGCTCGCAGAGAAAAGGTGAGCAAAGGCGAGCACCCCCCGAAGGTAGGATTAACACCCCTAAAAAAATCAAGGAAGCAAAATTCTCACCCACAGGGATGGGCAAATATGTGATGTTCAAGGCTCATTGAGGTTCTCCTAATTCCTCCTTGAAGTTCAGTTCACCTCATTTGCATTTCTTTTTTTAACACATTTTTTTATTTTGAAAGAAAAGCAAAACAAAACCAAACAGAGATAAAAAGCAAAAAATAATAATAATAGAGAAATGATACAAAAACAATAAAAACTAAAGTAGAATGGACTTCCGATTTTTCCACAACAAAATATTAGTAACATTACATACTCTATAGTTACAAAGACATTTCCCTTTTTTCTATTGTCAACTTTTATTCTTCTTGTTCATCAACTTCACAAATTCACAAAACATCATTTTAACCTTAAACATAGATGCTAATTCTTCTAATTAAACAGTATTAAAATTTTCTACTCATTTTTAGCAAAAATCCCTAGCTTCCTTCCACCTATTTATCTAAGAGACAAACTTTTTAACCACATATTTTTCCCATTTCACCCATACCTTTCAAATAAATTTTAGGCCCATGTTTATTTGCATTTCTTCCATTAATTTCTCAGTCTCAAATTTCAACAGAGGTCAATATATTTTAACAGTAATGAGTTACCTTCATATTCTAATTTCAAACCTCTTCAGTATTCATTTTTCATTATACAGAACATAAACTAATCCCCATAATCAACAAACATTACCTCATTTGCATTTATGAATGTAAGTGTCTTTTGTTGATGTTGTTGTTTTGATCAGGAAAAAAATGTGCTTTTTCAACTGGGAAAAATGCATATTTTAAAAAAGCTGTTCATTTCCCCTCAATCAAAAATGTGCCTTTCTCCCCACAGGCTAAAGTGTAAAAATGCAGATGGGGGGGACGGGACACATGCACTTGTGCAAGTGCACAATTTTGGAAGTGTGAACCTTGTGCACTTTTGAATGAACACAAGTTTGGGAAAGTGCAAAAAATTCTCGAGGATTGTGTTCCTGCTCATATTTGCATTCAGGGTCGTGAATGGGGCATGCTTGCGAACAGGAGTGAAATTCCCATGCATCCGTGCTCACCCATCTGCAGCAGCCAAATTCAATAGGTACATCTGTTCCCAGAATGGAGAGGAGCATGATGTACCTCCCTAGCAAGTGTCATGTATCTCTTAAAGATGAGAAGCCTGTCAGAGAAAAGGAGGTGGGAACCCAAATTCAGTACCACAAACATGACCGGATACATTGGGATTCAAAGCCAGATGTTTCGGGGCTAGGAACTGAAACCCCACTGGTGCCATCGTGTATTTGTCTGCCTATTCTGCTTTCTCCCACATTTTTTAAAAAATCTTGAGCTATTTCTGTCCCATTCAAGACGAAATTCACACGTTTTGCTAAGTTCTTATCAAAAATGAATGAACAAACCAAACAAAGTTCTCATCCATCCATCCATCCATCCATCCCATTTTGGAAGGAATTTGAAAATGATGACAAGTCCTTATTAAAAATAAGAACGAGCCAAACAAAGTCCTCACACATTGCTACTGGCATTGAGAGTTATGCTGCCTCTGATACCTCTGGAGACCTCTGGATTCCAGCTACAGGAAGGCACATGCTAGCTTTGAGCCTTCATGCCATATTTGTTGGCCGAATTGTCTTATTGGCCACTCTGGGAAACAGGGTGCTATATTAGATAGACCTGTGGTCTGATCTAGCAGGTAGGACTATTTTTTTTAATATTCTTAAATTTGATAACTTTTTGAGAGAACAAAGTGTTTAAGCTCCCAGCATGTATGTGTGTGGGGTGGGGGGATATTTGGATTGGATTGTGTCCTTTGGTCACATTATGCTTAGGGTCAGGTTACCTGAAAGAGTATCTCCTCCCACATTTACCTACCCAGACCCTAAGGTCATCATCCAAGGCTGTAATTCAGGTGTTCTCCCTAGATGAGGCAAGGCAGGTGTCTGCAAGAGAGAAGGCCTTTGCAGTGGTGGCACCATGTCTGAGGAATGCCCTCCCCACAGAGGTTCACCAGGCACCTACATTATGGTCTGTTCATGTCTAGGTGAAGACCTCCCTGCTTCCTAGCTCCTCACAGGCATTTTAAGAACATCATTAGTACCCTTAGATTTTTGCTGCTGGTTTTACTTTAAAAACAACAATACTGCATTGTTTTTTTTATCCCTTACCAGTGATTTTATCCTGTTTGTGTGTGTGTGCGCGCGCTGTGTTTTGTGGTTATGTTGTATTTTATATTAGCACACCACCCAGAGATTTTTGGTTCCTGAGCAATCTACAAGTGCAATACTAATTCATACATAAATTAGACTTCTGGTGCAGTGTCCTCTCTACTCCAGTTGGTGGAGTACACTGACCAGAAGTGGAATCTGACACCTATCTTGAGAATAGGGCTCACTCTCCTAGTTGCCTACTGTTCTTTCTTTCCCCAATAGAAATGTATGTTGAAATACAATTGATTTAAATACAATGAGAAATGACACAGGGGACACCAATGTGTCAACAGGGGACAGCGTTTGCCTCCACCTCAGCGTTATTACTGACTAACTTATGGAAGTCACTACAACAAGTTGTAATGAATGGCTACTAAAAACCTGATAAAACTGGAGGGTCAAAAATAGAGCTTTTTGCAAACAGCCTCTCAACATTCTCCACCCTCTTGTAGGAATGTACAAGAATTTCATTCATGCTCACAGAACATGCAAGCATGCCCTGTCCACAACTCCAAATGCAAGCTTGAACAAGAGAAAAGGTTCACAAATGCTCAAACCTGTGCTCATGTTCGAAAAATATGCAAATTTTGATGAGAGACAGGTTCGCAACTGCACAACTGTATTAAAATGCGCTCTTTCACACCTTAGTCTATGGAGAAAACTGACCAAACTTTGTGCAAATTTGAGGGGAGGGGTTCAGTTTCACAACTTTCATGCTCAGTCATGTTGCACAATTTTCATGTTTGCACAAAAAAAGGGGGAATCACAGCTGTCAGTGCAAATCAAAGATAGATGAGCAGTGGGCTGATGTTCAGAGAATCTGGGTGAACATGAACATTGCTTGTTCAATGTTCACACTCAGGGCAGATAAATTGGGAGTGTGGTGGGGCCATTTCACTGAATTTTGTTGAGAGGAGTATATATTATCTAACACTGTCTCAGGGGTGGGTCTCAATATTTGCAGAGGCACTAGCTCAGCTTCTTTCTCTTCCCCACCCGTCAGTTTGTGAGTTATGTTTGCTGCTGCTACAAAAGCAGCAATTGTGTTGATAGCCAGACTGCCATTTTGTATCTCCCACAATTCCCCAGGCCTGCTATTTTGGGGGGCATTGTGAGCAAAAATGGCAACCATTAGCTACAAACAAAATGGTGGAAAGTATTTGGAGAGATTTCTGCAAAGTGGCCTTTTTTTTCTAGGAGGGTGAGAAGAGAAGTCATCTCAGGCATTTTCTCAGAGAAATGTCTTCTGAGACATTTTGGTTCAATTCTACTTATAATATTATGTACAATGAGGAGAAAGTGGATAGAGATTTTATTTTTATCTCTCACTATCTCATAATATTAGGACTTGAGGCCTTCCAATTAAACTGGTTGCCAGAAGACCCAGAATAGACACAAGTTCTTCCCACAGAAAGAAGTAAAGTTGTAATCCTATGCCATCTTACCTAGGAGTAAACTCTCTTTAAACAATGTGACTTACTTCTGAGTAGACATGTTACGCAGGATTGTACCAGTGCTGAATCTAGGTTTTTCAGGTCCTATAGGCATGAGTCTATCCCTCGGTGAGTCTTCCTTCTCACCAGCTGCTGTGTTGCTCCTCATCCTCTTTCACTCACTGGATTGATAGGCAGAGAGTCACTGAGCAAGCAGGCCATGGCATCTACTTCTCCTCCTTCTCACCACCACCATTGTGCAGGCCAGAGTGGAAGGCAGATGTACAAGCAGGTTGAGATGATGAAGAGGAGCAAATCCAGGAGACCCTTGGCAGTGGTTCCTTTGCTGGGAATATGGGATGTGGACCATTGGCAGGTGCCCAACCATGCCTACCCTTGCTGTTGGTCCTGGATTGTACACAGTTCACTCCCACAAACGGTGGTGATGAACTCTATCACAGATTACTTTAAAAGGGAATTAGACAAATTTGTGGATTTAACTGGTGACAACCTGGCTGATTAAGTGTGTGCTTCACTATGGAATAGGTTCATTGTAGGTAGCAGGAGGGGAGATGAGGAACAAAGGATAAGCTAGTGAACACCCTGAACCAGCACATTACTGAAGGGAAGTGTATATCCTAAACCAACCTATCATGGCTTGCGGCAGGGGTAGAGAGAACTGGTGGCCCTCCATGTTGTGGACTCCAAATACCATCAGTATGAGTCAGGATAGAAAACGGTCAGGGATGATGGGAGTGGTAGTCCAACAACTTCTAGAGGACCACATGTCCCTCAAACCAAGCTAATGGAGACATAGATTTCATAGAACATAGAGTTGAAAGGAGCCTACAAGGCTATCGAGTCCAACCCCCTGCTCAGTGCAGGAAACTAGAGGAGGGGTCTCCCATCCAAGTAATAACCAGGCCTGACCCTGCTTAGCTTTCCACACTCAGACAAGCTGAGCCAGCATAAGCCACAGGCCTGTAGTAGGAATCTCCTTTGGGTCCTTATGACCTCATTAACCCCAAGGAGAAGGATGTCACTCAACTATTTATTCTGTTGCATATCCTTCATGTTAATTAATAAACTCATGATTCTTCTGCAGATCAAACCCATCCATTCACTGTCCTGCATTCTCCTTCCAGGGTGCAGTGGCAACAGACTTGCATGGCTACCACCTGGGAATAATTCTTAAGGGTTTGTGTGTTGTTGTTGTTTCCTTTGTTTATGTTCAGTTCCACTCCGAATTTTTCACTTTTGAACCCATACGTGAACGGAAAATCAGCTATCCTTCAGAATTTGCTCTTCTCTGCATTTTACAGTGGGGTTCTCCCATCAAAGAATGCACACAAAGCTGCAAAGCTTACTTAAAATAATATTGAGCATGTACTGTATTATATTAGGGAAATGGCTTGCAATAAATATTCATATTAAGTAAAATTGTGTGCAAAAATGTGTGTATTAAGAGACATGTGCAGAGAAAGGCACACTAATTTCCATGTGAACACGCAGAGAGAGAGAGAGAGAGAGAGAGAGAGAGAGATATCTCAGGATAGGATAGTGTGTTCCTGGGCCAAATGTGAGAAAGAGTGAGAGAAGCTATAGCCTGATGACCCATTAATTTTCAGAACCTTAATTGAATTTGATACCTGCCCCCAACCCCCCTAATGATACATTAATATACCTTAAAATGGAACATCTTGAGCAATACCAGAGGAAGGTGTGGCTGTGGGCTCTCCCCATATAATGCACCACTTGGCATGCATACAATATTAATGAATGTTTGTGAAGCTCCACAGGTTGCTTTGTTCTAAAGAAGAAGCAATCCAAACCACGCCCACACTGGGAACATTATATCCCCTGACATACAAGGCAGGCAATGGCTGGAGGGAGGACAAGGTGAAGTCAGCGACTAAGAGCTTACGAGTGGAATTTCGGGGCGGGGGGGGCAAAAAAAAGAAAAAAAGAAGAAGAGAAGAGAAAAGAGAAAAGAACATAACAGCCATGCTGGATCCAACCAAAGGCTTATCTAGTTCAGCATCCTGTATCCCAAAGTGGCCATCTAGGTGCCTCCAGGAATCCCATAAGTGGGACGTAAAGACAAATCCCACTCCATTCTTGTTCCCCAGCAACTGATATGCGGATGCAACCTGGAGGTAGCATATAACCATGATGAAAAGTAGCCATTGGCAGCCTTATCCTCCGTGAATTTCTCTAATCCTCTTTTAAAGCCATTTAAGTTGGTGGCCGACACCACATCATGTGGCAGTGAATTCCATGGTCTAATGATGCACAGTGTGAAGAAGTCCTTCCTTTTGTCTGTGTCATCATTTAGCTTCATTCGATGACCCCATTGGGTCCTAGTATTATGAACAAAATAATCTGCTTCTGCAGCTGGCAGGCTCCCCGCCCCCTGGACAGCACTTCTTGGCAATTTGAAAACATGACCTTTTACACCCAAAAGAAGGGTAGTGCAACCTTTCTGGCCATAAGGGCCTTATCTGGTGTTGCTTGCACGCATTGCGCGCACACGCACACAGACACACCCTATCCCCTATTCTAATGACCCTGTATCAAGATTGCTGGGGTGGGGAGCTGAGCTGTTTCCCTATCTTACACCCACGCTAGCACTAGCAAGGGAAACACTGCCCTTAAATCAGATCAGTGATAAGAAATAAGGGCAGGCTTGCTCTTGCTAGTGGGTGGGGTTCCCACAAGTCCACAGGCCACACTGGAAGCGCCTAAGGAACACCTGCAGCCCACATAGATTTCATAGATCATAGAGTTGGAAGGGGCCTACAAGGCCATCGAGTCCAACCAGTGGCTCACGCTGGCTCAGCTTGTCTGAGCGTGGAAAGCTCAGCAGGGTCAGGCCTGGCTATTACTTGGATGGGAGAGAGCCCTCCTCTAGTTTCCTGCATTGAGCAGGGGGTTGGACTCGATGGCCTTGTAGGCCCCTTCCAACTCTATGATCCTATGATTAGCTCAACCCTAAGCTGAGCCAGCGTAAGCTACATGTCACAGGTTGTGCACCCCTGCCCTAAAGCAAGAACCATACCCCTAGACCAGCCTTTCCCAACCTTAGAGGTCCCCCATATGTTGTTGGACTGCAATCCTCCCTCATCCCTGACAACTGGCCATGCTGACTGGAGAGGATGGAAGTTACAGTCCAACGACATCTAGGGGACCGCGGTTGGGAAAGGTTGCTTAGACAAGCCATTCAGGAGACTTCTCTTGTGCACCTCATTATATTTATATCCTTGGGAGACTGCCCCAATTGTTGCATCTCTCCCCCAGGCCCATCCATACAATATCCCTGCGAGGGACAGCAGATCTGGCCCCATTTCAATCTGTGCTGAAGATGCTGCACTTCCTAAAATGTCCAACTCTCTCTATTTCATTTGTAAGAAAGGGGGGTAGTAGGCGGATAATAGACAGGCAGAGAGAGGCGGAGAGATGGTAGAATTTGTCTATGGACTATTTGCACAAACAGAAAAAAGATGAAAAAAAATAAAAGCGGGGGGGGGAAGGAAGGACAGTGTCATGACATCTAACAAAGGCATGACTATTACTAATTGAAACTTTAAAAATGTAAATAAATAAAAATAAACAAGGAAGGAAGGAAGGAAGGAAGCCCACCCTTGGACTACATTGTAAATGTAAGTACTGAGGTTTCTTTTGGGTTTTTTTTTTTGGGGGGGGAAGTGTATTCCTTCTTTTCCTACCAGAAGGACATAAAAACTCCCGGAGGAAGGTGTCTGTGTGTGTTTTGGGGAAGGGGGGGTATTTAATTGTGCCTGCTTGGTTTTGCCTGACAGTTTTGGAGCTTTGCTGTTGTGCCATAAACCTGTTGTGTTTTGCACTTTTAAATTCACACAAAACAACCCCACACTTCAGGTCTCTCCCAGGTCTTTGGAGGAATGAAGAATGCCATTTGATTAGATGATGATGATGATGATGATGATGATGATGATGATGATGATGATGATGATGATCCTCCTCCTCCTTTCTATTTATTTGTATCTCGCCTTTTCCCAATACTAGGATTCAAGGCGGCAGTACAAGAAACCTAAACACAGAAACCCAAACAGAGGCCTGTGCCTCATTACTCTCTAGCGCGGGGACAGGTTTTACAACCAAGTCATGGGGTGAAGTTTCTTCTTTCACACAACTCATATGGAAAGCAAAATAAATTAAAAAAAAAATTGAAGCAGTTCTAAAAAGACATTTAATAAGCCTAATTGCAGCAGTTAGACGTAATTGGAGGAATGACTGAAGCCTTCAAGGGAGTTTCTCAGATGAGATGATGCAGGTGAACACCTCTGAAGCATGCCTAATATGGAGCCTATAATACAGACTTAGAAACTGTGTCACGGAAACGCCCAAGTATGAAACTTTTAAAACTGTGTGGAAGATCACAGACTGGGTTCCTGGGGGGTTACTTCAAATGGGATGGCAAGAACATAACTTATGAGTCTCATTACCTTGGGACATTTTGTTATTCCAACCGAGAAGAGACCCCGCGTAGGGATGGGATGAAACTCGAAAATCTGGCTCATTTCAGCTCGCAGGGTTTTCCGTCTGCGTCCGTTCCGCTTCACCAGAAATGGGCCACGTCGGGTTATTTTGCAGTTTCCCGGTGGTAAGGCGGACTGAGATTTGCACAAATTTTCCACTTGGCCATTCACGTAATGGGCAAGATTTGTGCAAATCTCACCACGCCAGGTGCTTTTCGGGCGCCTTTTTGCCGCAAATCTCACAAGATTTGCACAAAAGAACCACATGGACAATTTGTGCAAATCTTGGTCTGTCTTACCACTGGAACTCCGCGAGCTGGTCAGGGCAAGTCAGACCCAGCATGGGAGTTGTGAGCCAGAATTGGGGGGGGGGGGGTGAACCAAGGAAATCCAATGGATTTCCACCCCCCCACAAATGGATTCTTCACAGATCCCTAGAAGAGAGCCACTGTGGCTTGCATCTCTGACAATGGCCAAATGATGCCTTACAGTGCCATCTTATACATTTCTACTCAGACGTAAGTCCCACTGGCTTCAATCAGGTTCATGTCCATATAAGTATTTATGTATTATAGTTTTTATCTACCCAATAACAAATTTTTTTGGGTGGAGTACAAGAGCTAAAGGAATACAATGCAATACATGTCATTAAAAGAATAAAAATGCAATGTAATTGGTTAAAAAGACAAAAATGCAATAAACCTAATAATAATAATAATTATAAAAGAATCACTGGATATACAAGAACAGGGAGCCATGAAATCCTAATTCTCGAAAATGCCTGGGAGAAAAGAACAAAGGAGGCTACCTTACCCTGAGTCAGACCCTTGGTCCATCTAACCCTGTATTGTCGACACTGACTGAGAGCAACTCTCTCTGGGGTTTCTGGTAGGAGGTTTTTTTTAACCCCCTGCCCTACCTGGAGATGCCGGAGATTGAACTTGGGACCTTCTGCATACGAAGCAGGTGCTCTACCACTGGGCTACTCCCCTTCCCTATGGTATTTTTTGCTGAAAAGATAGAGGTGCTGCCTCAAGTGAGAAGACCCATTTCCTTTGGTAGAGGCACTGGGAGGAGGACCTTCGGCGGTGACCGAAAAGGGGCCAAGAAGGAACATAGTGGGTTTAAGAGCTCAGCCTTAGGACACAAGCCATTGGGGATGCCTGTAAGCCTCCAAACATGGAGGATTACAAGCAACCTATGTAGGGCGGGAGGAGCAGAGGAGGCAAAGATCACCTCTGTACTCCTCCCGCCCTGCAATTCAGCTAGATGGCTGATTTTGGCCCTTTTTCTTTCCCATTCAGTGGGCTTCCAGAAAAGAGCCAGATTGCTCTTCTCAGATGTATGAACTTATCAAATGCAGATGGCTTTTGAAATTAGACTGAGGGCTTTATGTAGCCTTAGGGCCACAGGTTGCCCACCCACCAAGATGTTCAATTTGTTTGGGTCATATATATATATATATATATATATATATATTCTTTTCCACCTAGCCATCCTCCCATGGTTTATTCCCTACACAGAAAAACGAGGCCTAAAATCAGAGAAGTCCAGATGGCCTACAATTCAGAAGGTCACCAATTCTGTAATATCAGATGCCAATAGGAGAAGAAGCCATCAAAACCTTAGTTCAGATGGTTTGATTTCGGGGCATCTGTCACACGATGTATAGTGGTGATACACAAAATCAGACAGGCTCTTCTGCAACACAGACTTAAGGTGAAGCTGCTTATGTAGACAGCTCTTCCTGGAAGAAAAAGAAAAAAAGGGGGGGGGAGGAAGGAACTACTCCTAAGAAAGGAATAAGGATTCTTAAGAGGATTCATAACTGATGAAGGATTCATAATTAACAAAGTTAGAAATAACTTCTGAAGCAGCAGAGGCTCTCAGTCTCAAGGAGTTTCTCAGATGTGATGATGTAGGTGATCTACAAATCACACTTTGGTGGTGGTGGTGCTTGCTTTAATAATAGTAACTTAGTCATTGTGTGTCATGCAAATCCCCAAGTCTGAAAGCCTGAGATCAGCATCAGTGTGAAGAGAGAGGAATGAAATTGCTGTGAAATTCTGCTAATTAATATCCAGAATGTCTCTAGCGCTTCCCTCAGAATTCCTTCAGGATGTTGCCAGAGTAAAGTTAACATTCCCTGCCAAAACACACCTTTCATTTTGTCTGAGGTGAAATTTGGTGCCAGTTCCAAACAAGACTCACTAGTGTAATCCAGAATTGTCATCATAACTCCACCCAAAATGCTTTACTGGTCTTTTCAAAGCTTTTGTTTGTTTGTTTGTTTGGTGGGGTTCCCTCAAATTTCTTTGGATGATCCTTTTCCAAAAAGGAACATTATGTTTGAAACTTGAACATCATTTTAAGCAGAACAATTAACATTTATTACATGTTAGAGAGTGATAATCAATGGAGTATGATTTTCTCTTGAGCAATGGTTGTTTGGCACTTTATGTAATAACATCTCTCCAGGTAAGCAGATTGGGCAACCACATGGGTATTGTCAGGAAGAATCAATATTTACATAAGATAAAAATAGAAACTGATTTCCCATTTTACCAAACTCTCTTGCGTGTCGATTTCCATATAAGAAATTGAATAAAAAGGAATCTAACAGCGTGATACAGTGTGGCTGCCTGTAACCCCTCGGACTTGGAGGATTACGGGCATCCTATCAAGGACAGAAGGAGCATGGAGGTGAAGGTCACCTCTGCTCTTCTCCCACCTGCAAAAGGCATAAATGTCCAATTTTGGCAATCTGCTTAAGTCTTCTGGCCCAGCACATGAGGAGGAAAGGCTGAGGCACTGCAAGGGTAAATCATATCATGATGGAGCCTCACTCCTCCCCTCCTAGCCCCCCAGAATGCCCCCCAAACGCCGGCTCTGGGGTCGGTCTTCTGACCTTAGAGCTGCAGCCGGCGCAGAAAGAACCATGGCGGCTGAGAGGGTGGAGGGAGGGCGCTCCGAGGTCGGGTCCCAGCCAATTGCGCTAGAGATACGCAGTTCTCGGCTCCAAATTTGCGTAAATACTTAGAGCACTTTCATGGAAGTTGGAAAATAAACCCGACTCGGCCCACTTTTGGCCGTTGGGGTCAGAAATATGTTGAAAGTCCACCGGACTCAAACGGAAGATGCTTTCCAGTGTCACACACCCCTACTACTAACTATAACCCCCCACCCCACAATGAGCCTGATCATGATCATTGCCCCCCCCCAACAAAATCTGTTCCCCTCCAGTCAGCAGCTGGAGGAAACTGGGCAGGGCACCACAGAGCTGCACAGGCAACAGCCAAGGGCCATATGTGAGCCAAGGGCCACATTTTGAGCACATGTGACCTAAGAGTTTAATCCAGACATTCAACGCATCCGCATAGGCTCAGTTAGACTCCTGATACTACATGAGTGTGCCCAATGAGGGTTGGCAATAGCATGCTGACCAATTGACTGGTCAAATATTGAGCCTGTCTAGATGAGGTGTTTATTGTGCTCTCATCATTCCTCATTCACACTTGCTTATGGGTGCTTTAGATGATGACATCACCATCCAGTTTAGCTTCAAGTTTTTGAAAGCAATTTGGGGGTGGGGTTAGAGTGGGGAAAGTCCAGTATTTTTTTTACCAAAGTGAAACTGAGCACTGGTCCCCACCAGTGTAATTGCATTATTCCGCTGTGCCACAGTGCCAACTAGAGGTTCTATAGTGGAAAGTATGGAAAAGCAGGAAAGGAAACCCCATGTAGAGCTCTGATCTTAATATTGCAACAAAAGCAGAAATAGAAACAGTGGGTCATTAAACAACTTCATCTAGAAAAGTTTTATGTCAGTGGACTGATCAATTGACTACCTCTCATTTATAACCATGTTCAGATATTGCCAAGAATGTCACAGCATAGGTGCGGACATACCTTTTGAAAATTTCGTCATGGAATCATTTTTAGCAAGGCCAAGAACAAATGTGACTTTCCTTACAGCCTCACAGCCATTAATGGCAAACCATTAGTGCAGTGCAAGAATGTTTTTCCTACTGGCCACCTTCCGTAACTGCAGGTGTCTCTGAACAATAGCATAAATACACATCAAGGGCAAAGAACACTGCTTAGAACTACCCATAACTCATTTTTTTGTTTCTTCCTGCAGTATCTAGGAAGAATCCCACCTCTCCAAACTATGTGATTGGGCTGTCTGTTTTAAAACTCCTGTGAGCTACTGGATTCAGGTCTAGAACAACAATCACTGTTGAAAGAACTGAAGGAATTTGAGTTGTAAGAAAGCAAAGAAGCAGGGTGCAGAACTTCAGGTCAGCGGTCAAATACGGCCCACCTGGGGTCCTAATCCAGCCCCTGGTGCTCCCTAGATGGTCATACCCCTTTCCCTGGATCCACCCACTTTCCCCCCAACTGCTGAGCGTTTGGTGGTTTCCAGTTTTTTGTTTGTTTGTTTGTTTTTACACTCCCCCCCCCATTCTTGAAGATTGAAATGCTTCTTCTAAAGCTCAGTTACTGGCAATGAAAGTGTTACGATAAAATATGCTGGTATTTCTGTTATCTGACTTTGCCACTTTTGCCTTTGGCCCTGCCTAAGACTGGAGAGCATCCGCAATAATTTCCCCAAAATGGAATCCAGCCCATGGACTGCAAAGTGTTCAACATGCTATTGCAATGAGCAAGACATTCAGTTATGGAAACTCAAGGAAATCCAAGTATTTGTTGTTTCATAGATTTCATAAATCATAGAGTTGGAAGGAGCCTACAAGGCTATTGAGTCCAACCCCCTGCTCAATGCAGGAAACTAGAGGAGGGGTCTCCCATCCAAGTAATAACCAGGCCTGACCCTGCTTAGCTTTCCACGCTCAGACAAGCTGAGCCAGCATAAGCTTGTTGTTGTTGGTGTTTTAATATTTGACTAGTCACTTCACCAAGTCTTCTTTGGCCGATCAAATATCCAACCCTAGCTCAATTTACCCTGAGAATGAGCCTGACTTGAAGTCACTCAGCCAAAGTAGAGTGTGGATGAGTTTGCTTCATCCTGTGGGAGGCAGAAGCGCCATGAAAAACCCAGTAAAATTAGGCCACAGTTCTCGGGCCAAGCCAGGATTCAGCAAACATCATCTTGCTGCTTAGCTCATGCCTGATTCTTGTTTGCATTTGTGATCACTGCTTGCTCTGCATGAATGGGAAAATTGGTCAAATTGAGCCGTGATCAAATGTGAAATTTGTGCAAATGCAGGCCATGTGGCCTATATTACAGCACATAATTTCATTTATACATTCATTCATTTATGAAGGAACAAACACTGTCTTCTTCACCTCATATCCACTCCAAACTGAATGATCCCATAGATAATAAACAAACAAACAAACAAACAAACAAACAGGAATTGTGATACAACACAAACTTTATTGGAAATGACAATATCGGAATCAGTAGCTACCAACACAACTGATAGACACAAACATGGGTTGCATGGGTGTTGGAAGGTGAGGGAGGTCAGCATTTCTCAGAAGAAGAAAATAAGATTTAGTAAGCTCAGGACTGTGCTCGGCTTGGGTGTGTTGGTTCTTCCTGGTTCTTTTTGGCCATTTCTGCTGGGATTAACAGGGCCCAGAGGTGCCAGAGCATTCACTCTTTTGCCTCCGGTAATGCGAATGGTCTGAAGATCTGGAGCCATAGTAGCATGGGTCACTGGAAACAGGTTGGCAGCTGTAATGGCGCCGGTATGCATAGCGTGGCTGGTGGCAGCTGGGAGCACTGCTATAACCACGCGGGTCATAGCAGCCGCCACCGTAGCCGTAATCACATGGCCTGTAGCAGCTTCCTCCATCACTGGAAAGGTAACTCCTGCCACGCAGTTTGTAGCAGCTGCCACCACGACTGGAAAGGTAACTTCTGCCACGTGGTCCGGAGCAACTGCTGCCACCACCAGAAATGTAACCTAAACCACGCGGCTCATAACAACTGGTGCTGCGGCCAGAAAGAGAGCTGTAACGGCGTGGTGCATAGCAGCTTTTGCCAGGGCTGGAATCATAGCTGGAACCACATGGGCCACAGCAGCTAGACACATTACTAGAGAGGTAACATGGTTGATAAAGGTAACCAGGACCATGTGGTTCATAGCATTCATAGCAACTGTAACCACATGGGTCATTGCCACTGGTGCCACAGCCAGGAAGACAGCTGTAATTACATGGTGGGTAGCAGCCGGCACCAGAGCTGGAAATGTTGCTGGAACCGCATGGCTCATAGCAGCCTAGATTAAAAATGCTCTGTGGGCTATAGATGTTTTGTGATCCACAAGGTGTAGGGCAGCTCAGTAGACTCATGCCGGTCATCTTTCCTGGACAGAGGTACACCTGGAATCCAAGACATTAGAGAATTCATTGGTGGAAAAGATCAGTTTTATGAGAGTACAAGTGGGATTGGCAATATTGTTGTGTGTGCTGTGTCCCTGATGAGCTCCTCCCACTTCTCCCAATCACATGTTCTTTTCTCTATTTGCACCGTCCCGCCACGAGCTCAATCTGTCTCTTACCTCCTCCTCTTCTTTGCACACATATGCAGAAGCCAACCTGGTCATCTGTCTGCAGCAGTGAGAATCTGGCTTGTGCTATGTGCAGAAGGCTTGGCTGACCAACCCCTTCATCCCCCCCCCCTCCATGCACCATTTTTCCCTACAAATTAAAATGAGCACAGCCAGCCCAAGTTCAGCATTAGCAGGAGTGACGAGACGATGATATTCCTGTCTTGGTTCATTTGACAGAGAGGATGGTTATATTCACAGCTGTCATCATGGAACTACATGGTGAAGCTACAAATGGTAAAACTACAAAAAATACTTTTCAATTGGTGAATGAGAAATTGGTAGTGCTATGCAATTCATGCCGCAGATTTCTAATGCATGGCCAGCTGTCAGGTGCTAAAGATGAAATGAAATGAGCAAGTAAGCCACCCTAGTCCTTTCTCAAACACCCCTCATATACATGCCCAAATAATGCCATCATCATGGAGTGGCCACAGGCTTATTAGACCACATATCAGTTCCTTCTTCTTTCTGATATAAAGTCTAGGGATATGAAAATCTGTAAAATTCAAGATTGTCAAGGTTTTACAAATTCATCTCAGTTTCATATCAGATTGCATGCTTCCCCCCCACCCCATTTGCACAACAATGCATGCATATTTGGTGCACGTTTCTTCAAAGATATGCACTTCAGTGCACACTCATTTTAAAAGTATGAGCTTTTCTCCCACTGATTAAAGTGTGCTTTTTTCAAAAGGTACGGTTTTTTTCTATCGCATGCTTTTCAAATGTACGCATTATTGAACGCACTTTTCTTTTGACTGGAAATTTGACTGAAAGCTGGGGAAATGTGTGGACTTCGACTGCAGATTGCATTCTAAGCCTGCGTTCCGCTTGGGAGATGTACAAGAAACTGAAATGAGTTTCTCGTACATCCCTAGCAAAGAGACATAGATTTGTTGCTAAATTTCAGCCCACACCAACAAAAAAACCCTCCCCACATACACATAGGGAGTTACCTTATACTTAGTAATACAATTGGTCCATCTAGCATAGCATTGACTACTCTGATTGGCAGTAACTCTCTGGAGGCCTTTTCTATTACTTGTTACCTAGTACCAAACACACACACACACACACACACACACACACAGATGCCAGGGACTAGATATGCATATTTTTGGGGGATTAGAACATTTTCGGAATGTGTGAATTTCCGCAATTGCATACAAATGCATTTGCACAAAATCAGATTCAAATCAACGAGTGCACAACAAAATGAAAGGCACCAGAAAATCCCCCAAACACAGCTGCAACAGATTTTACCAAGTCCATACATCCCTACAAACTTTGTAAAATGGGCCCTCCCCACTTAAGTTTAGCTTAGTCGAAATGCCCCCCTCCAATTCAAAATATCACACAAAGAGGCATCTCATCAGTTTGAAAGCTTAGACCTACCGAGGCATCTGAAGAGAGTCACAGAGCGAGGAGAGGTATTCTTGGGATAATGTACAGTGGAGAGTTCTGTCTTTTATACACATCCTGACGTAGCCTGAAGACTCTAGTTCACAAAGAAGTGTCTAATTAGATACTAGCCCAATATATTGTATGTCCGTACTCATTTCACAAATTGATTTAATTCCTTTTCTGCCTGCTTGCTTATTCATTTACATCTCATAGGCCGTGCCTTTTCTCTTGCAATTTTCAAACCCCTTAGAAGCAAAAGTCATGGCGAGTGACTCAAAATTAATTTATTATTTCATTAATCTCAACACCCAGCCCCACCCACTGCTGGGTCACAGCTGTTGGAGGTCATCTTTGTGGCCCTCCTGGAAGGAGGCAGGCATGGCGGAGGGGCCAGTGTGGAGAGTGCAAGCGGCATTGCCATGGAAATGCCACGGGGGTGGGACTCTGGAGATCCTATAAGTATGCACGGTCCCTGGCCAGGTGAGCTTGCTATAGCGCTGGCTGGCACCCACATAACTATCCATGATGGACACAGTTTGGGCACCGGCTGATCACACTTTAAGAGTTGAGTAGGATTTTTATTTCATTTCATTTTGCCAACCATCCAGATTTTATTTATTTATTCATTCATTCATTCATTCATTCATCATTTACATTTATTTATCGCCCATCTGGCCGGCAAACCTGCCACCCTGGGCAATGTACACAAGATAAAAAACAGGATAAAATACATTTAAAACAGTATAAAATTTTAAAAACTTAGCCCACCCCAGATTCCCGCCTGAACAGCCAAGTTTTTAGTGAGCGGCGGAAGCTCAGCAGAGAGGGGCCATGGCGGAGGTCACTCAGGAGAGAGTTCCACAGTACAGGGGCCGCCACAGAGAAGGCCCTCTTCCTCGTCCCCACCAGTCTAGCTGCTCTGGCTGAAGGGACAAGGAGAAGGCCGTCTGTGGCAGACCTTGTTGAGCGGATTTTCCTGTGTGTGTGTGTGTGTATGTTTCACCTACTCCTCACTGTGCTTCTGGGTGCAAGACATTATTGTGTTGCATTTCTTCTAATATGTGCAGCGTGGTGTGCACTTTTCCTAGTTTGCCCAATAGACTGCAATTCATTTTATTGTAATATAATGCATTTTTCTGCACATTTCCCCCAATATACGCATTTCCATGCAAACTTTTCCTTAACATACACATTTTTGTATGCATTTTTTAATAAAAAAAATAATGTTTGAGAATTGCATTGCAAAAAAAAAAATCTGAAAGCGGTTGATTTCAAGTGTGCAGAAGTGCAGCCTGGTTTGCGTATTTGGTCAGGAGTTGGTGGAAACTGAGTAAATTTGTATTTTTTAAAAAATGGGCTGAATTAATTTCTCATCCATCCTTACTTGTAGGGAAGGTGTCCCAATGCCCTTGGTTGTCTTCTTGTGCAATTGATTTCTACTGAAAATACCTTCATTCTTTATGTTTTGGCTTATCTTATTACTGGCTGCACAATGTGTGTGTGTGTGTTTTTAAATTTATTTTATTACAAGACCCATGTGGTTCCTATGCACACACAGTTACACTGCCTCAATGATTTGGTGATCTGGAAGCTTCAAACAACAACAGAAATTGTTGTTTATGCAGTATCTAAAGGGACATCACCTCCCATATGTACCTGCTTGGACCCTTAGGTCATCTTCAGATCAGAAGCCCCACACCAGGTACCTCCACCAAAGGAAGCTAGGTGGGTGGTTACAAGAGAGAGGGCCTTCTCAGTGGTTGAGACACCCCATTTATGGAATACAGTATTTTTCCATGTATAAGACTATACTTTTTCCTAAAATCGTTAGACTAAAAATTGAGGGTCGTCTTATACACGGAAGTAAGCCGAGGAGAGAACCGCATGGTTGCGAAACTGCCCAGTGGGGGGTGTCTTATACATGGGGGCGTCTTATAGATGGAAAAATACGGTAAACTCCCCAAAGAGTTTATTTGACCTACATTGACCTTTCACCTACATTGTTATGGTTTTGGTTGCAGGTAAAGACCTTTCTTTTTCTCCCAGGCATTTTAGATACCTACTTCTGGATTTGTATGGCTGCTTTATGGCTTCTGGCACTGTTTGTTGTTTTTGCATCCTATTGGATTCTAATTATTGGAAAGAGAGATCCTATGGCCCCTAGGCAGACTCCAGAGGGCCATAGGATGCTTCAGAATCCCAGCTCTGAGGCTGGAAAAGAGCTCCAACTTTGAGTGCAGCTCCCCAGATCCAAAGTTGGAGCTCTTTTCCAACCTCAGAGCTGGGATTCTGAAGCATCCTATGGCCCTCTGGAGTCTGCCTAGGGGCCATAGGATCTCTCTCTTCCCATGGCAGCTGCAACTGGGGCAGGATCTGAGTGCAGCTCCCCAGATCCAGATCCTGCCCCAGTTGCAGCTGCCATGGAAAGAACCACACTGACTGCTTCTCTGGGGTCGTAAGAATGACCCCAGATAAAGGGTAAAGGGGGTGCTTCAGCAGGTGAGGAGGGGAGGATACTGGGTCCACCTAAATATGACATATCCTGGCATGCTCCAGCCTCCTTTCCTCCCCCTCTGAAGCGGCACAACTAGAGGGCCAAAATTGGCCATCTAGCTGACTTGCAGGGTGGGAGGAGTAGGGAGGTGAAGATTACGTACCTCTCTGCTCCTCCTGCCCTGCATAGGATTCCCATGATCCTCCAAGTTCAGAGGTATTGGCTCCCTGGGAAGATTACAATGAAATAAATAGATTAAAATAAATAAATAAATAAATAAATGTTGCTCATCATGGGCTTTTTGTTTTGTTCTTTGAGGCTGCATAAATAATAGAGAACATTTCCTGGCTCCATAGTTATATTTTCTGTTTGCTACTCCCCAACTCCACCATGATCAGTATAATTCTGAAAAAGGAGAAAGAAAAAGAAAAAGAAAAAAAAGAAAAAAAGGCCATCTCAGTATATGAGCTTAGACCCAACATCCTTGGCTCCATTTCTCTTAGGCTTTTGTAAGAAGGGAACCAAAAGGAAGCAAACTAAAGGCACAGAGAGCTGGGTTTGGGAATTTGTAAGCTAACAGTGTTTTGCGGGTTCAGGAGAACCGCATACAAAATTATATCTACATTAGGGAACATAGCATACAAAAAAGTATGCATTAAGGGAAAGCATTTGCAAAGAGAGAGAGAGAGAGTATATTAGGGAACTGCACTGAGCAGGGGGTTGGACTCGATGGCCTTGTAGGCCCCTTCCAACTCTATGATCTATGAATCTATGAAATGGCATAGAGAATTGTGTATCAATATTTGTGTACACAGAAATGTATTTGAATTTCCATGCCAGCTTAAACAAAAAAACAAAAAAACACAAACTGATGCAGAAATGTGTTGGAACAACCCTGTGCTTGACAAAATGCAAATGTTATAGGAAGCAGAAAAGAAAGAAAGAAAGAAAGAAAGAAAGAAAGAGACAGATTCACCCATACCTAACCACTGCTTGAGCTGCTGACAGTCAGATCACACAATAAAGGACAAAACTAGTGATGGACAAACTTACCTCAAAAGAGTTAGTTATTTCCTTGGAAAGTATCGAATTAATTCATGTAATCTTGGACAAGAGTTCTCCTTTAATCTCTAGATCTCATTCTGTGTATACAAGTTTTTGCTTATGCACAATATCAAACCACAAAATGGGAGCAGAAGTTTGGAATAGCATAGTGTGCCATGACATCATGCATCATCTCAAGATGTACCCCTTCCTGATTGGTTGTTTTCACATGGCCTTTCTACATAACATTTACTCACCGTAGCCAATTGGTATATGGAGGGGAGAGACATGTATCGTTATATGGAGGTGTATACAACCTATGTGGCTGATTTTGGGCGGGGGGGGGGTTGGTGGAAAGATTTCAAATGCCAACCTTTCTCTAAAGGGTTAAAGTGACATAATCACAGTTCCTCCTGTAAGGACAAGGTTAATCCAACCAACTCAGTGCATGTTCAGAAATGCCATAATTTGGATGCAGACTGCACCTGCTCTGAAGCTTGCAATGTGTTCCAAACCCAGCAACGAATCCAAGCTTGCTACAAAGGTGAGCACTGCAAACACACAAGTTCTGACCAACAAGCTGACTACTTGTGAAATTTGGTGACATAATTAGACTAAACAGATGAATGGTTTGACTTACTGGAAGGCAGGTTCATCTATTCAATGTCTAGGACAACTTATCCATTTCCTGGAGTTAGGAGACCCGCCTCCCTCATTGAGGGTTAGAGGCAGCCAATGATTATTTAGGGCAGGGTGAAGGGAATATGCAACATCAGCACATGAGTAAGTTGCCCCATTTGTTATGGAGAGGGAGGAAAGAATTAAATGTGCAGTTAAGCTCTTTGGTGGCAGCCAAAACTCTGCATATATATTGTGCAGTTTTAGCTAAAGCTGAAAGAAGCCCAAGGATCAGATGGGTTTCCTCTCCTTTTCATCCTCCTTCCTTGCATGCCTTATTCAGTCTCTCTGGATGAGAGCCCTGATAGACCCTTCAGCCATGGACCAATTTGCAGAAGGATAGGAGATTATTTGGGCAGAGAAATCCTGTAATATTCTCCCATCATGCAATTTGCAGGGGACGTACAAAAGGAATATAACCACCCATTAGTGAAATAACACAGTTCTTTGAGCATCTGCATCTGCAACATTAGCAGGAGTTACAGCTTTGTGATTAAGAGGCATTTTCATAACCTTCACCCACTGAAGTGGCAATTAGTGGATGCCCCACAAGGACAAAAATGACAAAACAAATGTCTAATTCCTTTGTAAACATGATCCAGAGATTTGGCTCATGTTGCTTGCCTCCTCTTGTCAATGCGGGAGGCACAAGACTTAACTGGATTCAGGTTCTCATCCTTGCGATGAAGCCTTAGGTCTGCAAAACCCAGGAGCACTGGCTCATTAAAAAATGACTGAGTAAATTATGCATACACTTTTGGGGGGTCTATTTTTATTATGTGATACATCCCAATTTGCCACAGGGTTTTGTTTGTTTGTTTGTTTTGTTTTTATTTTGTCTTGTGGTGGGTTTTGTGTGTGTGTGTGTGTTTGTTTGTTGGCAATTTATTACCTTGTGTTTTGTTCTTCTCTTTTTAAAGAAAAGAAATGGTACAAATATTAGTAAAATACATGTTAAAGAAACTGTAACCATTCCATTTCCCTGACTGATTAACCGTTTTGATTTGTACCCTGCCTTTCTATCAACAAAAAATGGCACTCAAGGCAGCTTACAATCATAGATATATTAAAAACAAACAAACAAACAACAATCCAGAGGGAGATGGGGCCAAAGGCAAAACGGTTGGGGCCAAAATACTCATTATTATTATTATTATTATTATTATTATTATTATTATTATTATTTATACCCCACCTTTTTTTCCTGAAAGGAACCCAAGGCGGCTTACATAATCCTCCTCCTCCTCCTCTCCATTTTATCCTCACAACAACCCTGTGAGGTAGCTTAAAACTCTGACTGCTGGTAGGTAAGTCTTAGGAGAGGCATTTCAACCTTTTAGAATGGGTGGGGGACTGCATAAAAGCAGAGAAACCACATACTAGTTGGTGGTTAAGACAAAGAGGATTTGGCCAAGAAAAGGGGACGTGCCCATCTGTGGAACTCTGTAGGGCAGGATTTGGTGGTCCCCAGGTTGGCCAGATGTGGCCTCGATGCCTGAGGTGCAGTCAACACTGACCTTGATGGACAAAACAGTCGGACTTTCTAAAAGGCAATTTCCTGTGTTCCTATAGATTTGGGGTCATAGGTAATGTTCATATCAACGCATCTTGGATTGCACTGGCGCAGTGGCACATCCACTGGAAGCATTACTCAGAAGAAATGGAGTCATGGTCATGCCATGTAGGTCACCAATGCCTTGGAGTCAGCTACCCATATTTGTGTTGTGTGCTGTTCATTAGTCTAATATAGGACTTCTTGGAGCACACTCAACCCTTCATTCCACAAGATTAAAGAGAGTGCAAGGGTGTGACAAAATGCCCTGCCTATCCAAAATTACTTATTTTGGTCAATAATAAAACTAAAGCTTATTGTGGGTGTGAATGCTGGTTGTCAATGTTGGTCTTCCTGTTCATTAGGTCTCTGCATTTCCTCCACGTGCTCGAGGGAACTGTATAAAAAGGCCGGCAACTCTGAAAACCTCCAGAAACATCTGCATACTTTCTGTCATCCATGATCCAGGTAAGCTCACTCTGATTTATCCTGTTTAGATTTATCCTATGTGGAGACATAAATAACCTCCCTTGAGAAATTTCACTGGTCTTCTCAAAACTATTCTTGGCTTCTTTCAGTCTCCGTTGATACTCCTGAAAATCAAAACCAGCCTCCCTCAACCTACTGACCTCCAGATGTTTTGGAACAAAGCTCCCACAAGTATCTGACCCTTGGCCATGTTTTCTAGGGCTGATGGGAACTGTAGTTCAGAACATGTGGTGGGACAGGCCACTCTAAGCTTTCCTGAAAGTCCCTCTCAATCCACATCAAATTTCATACATAGGCCTCTTTTTTCAGCTGGTGATCACTGCAAACATAATGTGGATTGCTTAACTTCCTGTGCCAGCAGCGTTGACCTATAGATACTGGCAGTCTGGCACAAGCGAGAGAGATCTGCAACTAGTGGTGGTACCCCAGAACTGGTGCAGTATGGCTGCATTACCAAAATTGTGCCCAAGGTGGCATACATGATACTCTCCCTCTCCCTCTTATCCTCACCAGAATCAGGAATGCTCAAGCTCACCAAGTTTCTCTGAGCCCTGCTTTGAAGCTTGGTGCACCTTATAACAAAATCCAAGAGTGGTAAAGCAAATGTTCGTCAGCACGTGCTGCTGAAATAGTAACAATGTCTGTGCATGTCGTATATCTGTGGGAAGGCTATTCCAGAGCATGGGCAACACTACAAAGAAAGCTCTACTCCTGGTTGATGCCAAGTGAGCATCTGCAAGCTACAGTTTTCAGACAGTTCTATATAGGAGTAGGTGATTTCTCGGGTCTCCTGAATCCCAGTCCAAAACTCTAATCATTACACCACTTTGGTTCTCACACATTTGGATATGAACGGACCTGATTCGCACTTGCCAGGCCGATGGGTGGATTGGGCCCTAGCCACTGAACCAGATTCCCTGGCACTTTCCAAACATTCTGATTCTGTTTTTAGCTCGGAAAATGTATCAAAATATGTTTTAAAAATGTGTAATTTTGGAGAGGAAATATACAATCATAAATTCAATGAGAATTTTTTTAAAAAATTGCAGACTAATGAGGAAAAAGGAGTGAACAGACTTAACAGTGAGCAATACTAAAGCATGTCACGGACTAGAAATAGAGGGCAGTATCCAATTCTGAACTAGCATGGACTAAAACTATAAGCAACCTCTAGTGCAACTCCAATAGTGTTTGCTGGTGGTGGGACAGGTTTTCTGTTAGCACTAGTGCCAATTGGATACTGCCTGCTGCTGCTGCTTCATATTATTTGTATGTTTGTATGTATATGTATGCATGCATGCATATTCAAGTGACTTACAACAAAATTAAAACATGCAACATTTAGAACAGCTAAAACAATTGCCACTAAAATACAACCACTGCAGAAAAGAGGTAAAACATCAGTGATGACCGTATCACCGTAAACAATTTAACCAATGCATTAAAGAGCCCATCATATTCCATCAAATGCCTGAGCTATGTGGCCATGCTCCACTCATCACGCAGTGATGTCGTTAATTGTCATGTAGTGATGACTCTGCATCTTCCACACCTTTGGCCACCGAGCACCATCAGTGGGTCTCACTAACCTTGGAGGGGCAGAGCATCATGCCAATAGAAGAATTCTCTTGACCTTTCTCTGAACTTCTTAGGACCTCTTTGCCAAGTGAGGATAGATGCTATTGGGTAGGTTGGTCTTTTGGTGGCCTTCCGTCCCCTGGTCTCGGACACACCAGAGCTGATTGTGAGCAATAGGTGCTCTTTCTCTGAGTACATTGATGTTGATTGTACAAGCGATGGGGTCCCTCTCATTCTGCTTTCATTTGCTTCTTTCCAGACCCACCTCTACCCCCAGCAAGATGGTTTTCTCCATACCTCTGGGCTACTGTGATCCATACAGCTCCCCTCACTTCAGCTCCCGATCCAGCTGCTGTTGCCCTCACTACAGGTCTAGATCCAGATGCTGTTGCCCTCACTACAGCTCCCGATCCAGCTGCTGTTGCCCTCACTACAGGTCTAGATCCAGCTGCTGTTGCCCTCACTACAGTTCCCAATCCAGCTGTTGCTCCCCTCACTACAGCTCCCGATCCAGCTGCTGTTGCCCTCACTACAGGTCTAGATCCAGCTGCTGTTGCCCTCACTACAGCTTCAGATCCAGCTGCTGTTGCCCTCACTACAGCTCCCGATCCAGCTGCTGTTGCCCTCACTACAGGTCTAGATCCAGCTGCTGTTGCCCTCACTACAGCTCCCGATCCAGCTGCTGTTGCCCTCTCTACAGCTCTAGATCCAGCTGTTGCTCCCCTCCTTATGGCTCTGGATCCAGCTGTTACTCCCCTTGCTAATGCTCCCCTCGCTACAGCTCTGGATCCAGATGTTGCTCTCCTTACTACACCTATGGCTGCTGCCCCCCTTACTACAGCTCCACATCCGGCAGTTGTTCCCCTTGCTACAGTTCCTGTGGCTCCTCTTCCAGAAGCTGCTGCTACCCCAATAGATGCTGTAGCTCCTGTCACCCATGGTACACCTGGCTGGGAGCTTCTTTGAAAGGGGAAGAAGCAACAAGATCCAATGATGCAAATACAGGAAACTCGTGTGAATAGAGCAGCCATCGAACAGGAGATTTGCACAAATCAAACCAGGAATCTGGGGGACTCAGAGGAATAGGAGAAGGATAGCACAGTAAGCTTCCCATTCTCCTGAAATCAACCCCCTCAAAGAAAAGGTCATTTTAGCTCAGCCTTACATAAAAGTAAGTCTCACTGTTACTGATGGTAAAAATGTCTTTAGGATATTGCAGCCTTAACTCCATTACTGCTTTGCGTGCAGTTGGGAATGAATTCCACCTGTAATCTTTTCTTAATCATATATCAAAAGGACTGGGGACTTAGTTTAAAAAACAAAACAAAAACATGTTTGTTCTAAAAAATGAAAGTTGGAAATTCATGTGGGGGTCTGGAATATCTCTGCAAGATCCAAACACTCACATAATGACACCCCCCAACTACAGTTAGGGGTGGGAGATCAACTGGGACCTGACCCACCTCCAGGTTGGCGGACGCTGCTGCTGCACCACCAACTCGAGCTGGGACAAAAGCGTGAGCATGCCGCACCACTCGCCAGATTTCCGGGTTGCCAGTGAGCCACTGTTTACACAGGAAATGCATACATCAAAAGCGGCCACAATTTGAGCAAATTACACAAATTGCAGCTGCTTTTGGCATATCTTAAGGCATTTTCTACATAAACACGGCCCACCAGCAACCCGGCAGTCCCTTCATTGGCTCAACTCGGGAGAACGCGAGTCAACGTCAGGAAGAGGTAAGGGGGGGGGGATGGAGTTCGGGGGGGTCTCAAGCCCAGCTAGTTTGCCGGACTTCCACCCCCGAACAAAATCTTCGCTCATCCCCTAGCTACAGTCCTGCCTGAAAGATAGCTTGCTGTTGATATTCCCCTGAAATGAGCGACCTAAGAAGAATATTTTGTCCCCACAGACCTGGCCCAAAGTTTTAATTTCACAAACCAGTTGATAGGGCTCTCCCAAGGGTAGGAACCCTGAAAACCACAAATTGCACAATTGCCACTCATCATGGGCATGGTCACTAGCTTAGGGCCAGTTTATATATTATCCCGAGTAGTACAGATACCTCCATGATTGCTCCAGGCCCAGCCAGGAACATGTAGAACTTCACCCAGTTTAGGTTCTTCATCCCATGCTGGTGACAGATCCCTCAATGGGGCCGGCATTTGCTGAAAACACACATGTAATCACACCATCTGGCCTAAGCACAGGCGGCGAGGTATGAAAAGTTGATGGAAAGTTGCATATTGCTAAGGGGGTGAGGGGAATCCCGCCTTACTTTGTTGGGATTGTCCCTCAAGGGATAAAAGGAGGGATGTCAGAAGACAATACAATGCTATTCGGGCAGATGATGGGAAGGAGGCATGAGACAGAGGGGAAGGGTAAGAAGGAAACCAGTGGGAGAGAGTGGCATGGGAGGGAAGAAGGATTTCACTGCCACAAGATGTGTGATGACCACTTTGTTAGATGGCTGTTTGGGGTGGGGGGAGGATTTGTCAATTTCATGGGGGATGTAGGTCCAGTGATCACTATCAGCCATGGTAGCTAAAAGGCTCCTCCATGCCCAAAGGAAGTATATCTCTGAAAGTGGGGATAGACCCAAATGACAAAGATAGTATCTCTTTGCCCTGCTTGTACACTTCCAGGGGCATCTGATTGGCTACTGTTAGGGGAGAGGGGAAGACACTCAACTAGTTGGACCTTTGATCTGATCATACAAGACGGTCTTTATTGGTTAGGAAGGTTGGTAAGGGAGTGGGTAGGTCAGTGAGAAGGAAGAACCTGAGTGCCGCAAGATGGTGATGGCCAGTTTAGGATGGTGTTTTGAAATGTTTAGACCATTCCTGGGAGGAGAGGTCTAGCAACAGCGATTAAGCCTAATAGATAAGAATTGTACCTCTATGCTGAGGGGCAGTATACCTGCTCTGATAAGTAGATGCGCCTGGAGGCAAACAACAGAGGTGTCTTAGCTTTCTCACACTCTGCTTGCATGTTTCTCCGGGGAACATGGCTGGCCACTGTAGGAAACAGAGTGCTGGGCTAGATAACCATTTTGGGATCTGATCCAGCATGGCAAGCCATGTTCTGAAATATCCTTTATCTCAGGTGTATGCCTGCTTTGTTTATGCATAGTTCCAAGCTCTCTTACTGCTTCTCTTCCTCACATTAAAGCGTATTCTGGATTGAGTAATTTGCCCTGCATTCCTACTTGATCAGCTGCTCTACGCTCACATTTGCAATCATCCCCTGACTTTCAGAACTCATCCTGTGTGGAGCGCAAGGGAGAATGAATGCACCTGTAATGTGTTCCACTGATTCAGAAGGGGAAGATAGGTGTGGGATCCAAAACATGCACATAACACTCCAGAAAGGAAGCTTCACATTAGAACAAAACAAAACACTTGCTCAGGAGACTTACAGCACAATCTATGCATGCATGAGCTCAGATAAGAGTACATGCTGTACTTCTTCACACAGCTTGTGGTTAAACTGTGGAATTTCCTGCCACAAGATGGCCAGAGAACAGAGCAGCCTCTGAGAATACAGGAACTGGTTATCCCTCCACTTCAGCCATGCTATTCCAAATTAGCAATTGTCACCCCAAGATGGTAATCATCCTGGAATAATTAGCACAGAGCACAAGGGTGTGACCTCTTGTATGCAACAGTAGTGTGGACTTCTTCTCATGCCTTGTGGATGACAATTCTAGAATCAACTTTTTTTTTCTATTTTAAAAAAAAACAAATAAAAGAAACATAACTTCCTTAATAAGTACCAAGGTTGAGCTGGGGGCAATTTGGGGGCACAGTCACTTCGGCACCGCCTACAACGCTGTCAGGAAATACAGATGAGTGGGAAATGTGTTGAGTTTGCATTTTAATGTGTGAGAACTTTAGTGGAGTCCCATTTTAAGGTGAACTTGCCAAGTTCTCAAGACCCAAACCTAAACACAAACCAGAATAATGCAGTTACCAGAGCTAAAGCTAAGCAGGTCTGGGTCTGGTCAGTGCTTGGAGGGGAGACCACCTGGGAACTGCAGGTGGCCCCCTTTTGTTCCATGATGGAAGAAAGTTGGGATATAAAGGTAATTAAATAAATAAATAAATAAATCATGAATAAACACACACACAGAGAGAGAGAGAGAGAGAGAGAGAGAGAGATTTGGAAAAAAAATGCACAGAAATTCTGCATTCATCGTGAAATCACTTTTTAAATGGGTATGTTTGCAAAAGCGAACACATGTTAAAAATGCATACAAAAACATGTTCAGAAATCCTTAGACATTTCCAAGAGGGGGGTGGGAAACAAACACTAATGCAAAAATGAAATGGAAGAAACTTGAAACTAAAAAAAAAATAAAAATGAACCCAAGCCAAAAAAAACCCCACCAGCAACAAAAAACCCCAAGCAAAATTGAGTTTGACAGTTCCACCCCATCAGGAACCCACCTGCTGTATGTCTGGCTTCAGGACCTGGCATGGTTCAGTGCCTTCTGGGTCCCCAAGATTAAAAAAAAAAGAAGAGTCTAACACCAGGGTGCAGAACCTCTTTCAGCCCAGAGGCCATTTCTGAGAAGCTCTCGGGGGGCACATTTCTAGCTGTGGGCAGAGCTGAAAGCAAAAGGGGTGTGGCCAATGGCCATAGTGGTGCAGCCCAAATATCAAAGATGCCAACACATTCTAGCTTAAACCTCTTACTACCACAAACAAAGCCTTGGGAGAGGCATTTCAACCTTTTAGAACAGGGGTTCTTTACCTGTGGGGTACGCCTCCCCAGGGGAGGTTTGGACTAACTCCAGGGGAGGTGTGAGTAGCCCCTCAACTATAAATTGTTTATTTTACTAGTACATAGCAGCGCAGCTTGGCGGTTGGCCCAACCTGATTTCTTTCTACTAATCTTGGGAGCTACGCCGTTCATTTAATTGAATATGCATTTCTTTAGTCCAGAGACAGAGCATAAACTAAAAAAATGCAAACTCGTCCTGCCTAAGCCTAAATTTTGGGCCATTAACACATGGGAGGCATGGGTCATAAGATTTTTCACAAGGGAGGTGTGACACCAAAAAGGTTAAGAACCACTGTTTTAGAATGTGTGTGTGTGTGTGGGGGGACCTGCACAAAAGCTGGAGAACCACCAAGCAGTCAGTGGTTGGGGTAAAGGGGGTGGGCCAGGAGGAGGGTGTGGGGCTACCTGGGGAACCTGAAGGGGGGCTGCATTGGGACCCCTCCCAGAGAGCTGGATTTGGCCCCCATGCTGAGATTCTGCACCCCTAGCCTAGCAACATCATGGTTTCATGATATGGGGTACCCATGGGAGGCAGTAGAACTGCATGAAGCATCTTGGGATGGATGGTCCCATCTCTTGGAGCTAAAGAGGGGGGGGTATTGAGAATGATTTCCCAGAGACTCTCCAAAATTCTGGTTCCAGAAATGCACCCTCTGCCATTTCCTCTAAGAGCGGCAATTTGATTGATTGATTGATTGATTTAAATTTTGCCCTAGAAACAGTGGGTTGTAATCATTACCATTAATGCCCCCCCCCATTGCGTTAATGCAGCATCGAAACTGAGCCAAGCAGTAAACTTTACACGCCTGGTCTCATTCCACCTCACAGTGTGCTGTAGGTCACTATTGCTGCCAACCTTTCAACGTTGACAGATCTGAGACTAATGCATTTTACACCTTCTGCAGTACTGCAGGCTCCGAATTGGCTGCGGAATGACACCTCGAGCGAGACTAGAAGCGAAATGTGGGCGTTCCAACTCAGGTGAAACACCTGAAGAATGCTGGTGGAGGCCAAACGTTTGTTGTTTTAAGGCCATCAAAGGAGGGGCCAAGGTGATAAGCAGGTTTCCAGTAAAGCAAAAGTCAGTGACTTTCTCAGCCCATTGTGAACTGGCTCACTGATGTTACCCTCAACAGGGGTGTATGAGAATATTGTGTCAGTTTGTTTGTGGCTGGAACTTGCCCCATTCAGAACCACATACGTAAATGCAAATGTAAGTGCAATTTGCAGTCAAAGGGCATATCCAATGGGACCGCTCTGCCTGCTCTGGTTCTACTACTACTACTACTACTACTACTACTACTACAATTATTATCATCATCATCATCATCATCATCATCATCATCATCATCATCATCATCATCATCATCTCTATACTGCCCAATATCCAAAGCTCTCTGGATGGTTCACAGCAATTCACAAAACAAAGCACAGATACAATAATAAAATACAGCACAAAATGCAGGCATAATAAAATACAGCATGAAATGCAGATACAGTAAAACACAGCATAAAATTTCAATATACAAAATTTAAAACAGTTTAAACAGCTAGTTTCCAGTTTTGGACAGGGCAGCAGAGCGAGTCGAGCCAGGGAAGAGGTAAGCGGGATTGATTTGGGGGGGGGGGGGTCAAACTCAGCTAGTCTGCCAGATTTCCACCCCTGAAATCCTCCCACATCCATGCCATGAGGATGCTACACTTGACGGACAAGTGTAGCTATCCTGAAACCAGTGTGCATCAGAAATAATGGGAAGGAGAAGCAATTGAGGTTGAGGGCAGTGAGGGTAAAGCAAAAATGAAATGAAATGCAAATATTAGATAAAGATAGGATACGTATGTGCATCCATCAGCTCTCTTTCTGTTTGTGTGTGTTCCGTAATTTATAATTTGGCCGTATCCAACTGTTGAAATGGCTATCAGAATGAAGGAATATTCAGCACATCTTAAAGGAAAAAGCAGGAGTGTGATGATGAGCTTCACCTTGAGGCCTTGGGTTACTGTAAACCACACATTAAAATAAATAACCCTTAGCTTGCAGTAAACATGAGCATATGAACCTCAGGGGTTGTAAACACAGCTTGAACATGTTTGGACAGCAACTGCAGAATGCTCAAGAAATTAGTTATTGCCTTTCAAGATGAAGATAAATATGTTTGGGCAAGATGCAGTCAGGCATCACAGAGACACGTGGATGTGAGTGATTGGAAGGTGTAGGCTTGCAATGGGGCAGGTACTGAGCGCAAGGTCCTACATGTATACAAATACAGTGCTAGACCTGTTTCGCTATCTAATCTTCCTTCAAACATTTTTAAATATCTTGCTAAGCTGCTTGCCCTTGGCTCTTCCTTTCATCACCTTCCTCTCAGTCATCAGGCATTTATCACTTCATTGAGAGCTTCCAGCATAGTGTGTATGGACAAGTGGGTTCCACAAATCTACCTAGTTGATTGACTGCAACAAGGGGAAGTAGTAAAGCACATGTTTTATATGCAGAAAGACAGATCAATCCCTGCCATTTCCAGGTTAGGGATGCATGAAAACTTTGTTTCAGTTCAGGATTTTGTCCTTTTTAAAATGCAAATAACTTCATATTCAGGACAGAAAGAACTTGAGATTTCTCTCGCTCTCTCTCTCTCTCTTTAATGAAGGTGAGAGAAAGTAAAACTGAGAAATGCACTCATCCAGGTCCAGGGCTTTGCATGCTTAGCTCTTAAACATATTGCTTTGCATCCTTGTGTATCTATTCAGACCCAAATGAATAGAATTAAACGGTTTTGATAAGTTGCAATGAGGCAGTTTTATGCTAGAGTTTCTCCATGAAATTGGGTGGCAGGAAATGCAAATGATCTGAAGGAATTGAAAGCTACTCCAATTCTGGAATTCATTTTAGAAATTCTCCACATTAAACCAGGATTCTGGAGGATTGGAACATGGGACAGGGAAACCAGAGAAACTGTAAAGGATTGCAATAGAGGAGTTCCTCTCATCCGAAATCAGAGGCTGGTATCAGTTACTGGTTCTGTTCCATCAGAGTAATGGATGGTTTCAGTGCATTCCTCTTCACCATGAACCCTGGAAGTAGGAAGGCAGAGAGGACTAGAGACCCAACTCTAAGTTTGACCTTGGGAGCTGAATCATTGCTCCCCCAACAATGATCTGGAGATAGATAGATATCTGTTATAGTCAAGGCTTATTGATTGACAGGAGAGAGGTGCAACCCTTCCTTCCCTGAAGTGAATATATATAATATTTATGCTTGATGATAAAAAAAAAAGAATATTCCACAGTTGAAGCCCATCATTCTGTCATCTGCTCTCTATTTTTACTTTTATCAGTTACTAGATATCAGAGTTTCCACCTTTTTATTCAAGAGAATATAGTGAATGTGCTAGTGCATCTTACATACTAATTCTGAACTTATTATCTGAAAGTGGATCCTTATGGAGCCAAAATAGCACCATCCAGGCATAAACAAGATATTATTTATTTATTACATTTATACCCCGCCTTTTTTCCTACAAGGAACTCAAGGCGGCTTACATAATCCTCCTCCTCCTCTCCATTTTATCCTCACAACAACCCTGTGAGGTAGGTTAGGCTGAGAGGCAGTGACTGGCCCAAAGTCACCCAGTGAGTTTCATGGCTGAGCGGGGACTAGAACCCGGATCTCCCGAGTCCCAGTCCAACACTCTAACCACTACGCCACACTGTTGTTGTTATTATTATTATTATTATTATTATTATTATTATTATTATCCCACCTTTTTCCCCCAATACCGTGACTGGAAGAATCCAACGGCCGTCAGAAGTGTGTGTGTGTGTGTGTGTGTGTATCCTTAAGCAGGCAACCATAAGAGGGAGGAACCCCAAAGCAGCCCAATGAGGACTAGGCAGGAGCAATGACCATGAAATGGTGCTTGACTGCTGAGGGGTGGGTGGGCAGCAGGTGCGGGGACAGAATGTCCTAGAGGAGGAACTGTCTAGCTGGAGCTTTGGCTATTGGGTGGTACAGAAATGTAATATGTAAATAAACCCTGAACAGGGACAGGACTACTCCAGATTGCAACAGTTTGCCATAGGTCCCACTTGTAAATTTACTATATATGCAGATGTAAAAAATGGCCCCGAAAAAATGAATCATCACATCCTAATCCCCTCCTCCACCCCACTTAAAAACATGTCCAGGATTCCTACTATCCATGACAATAGGAAACTATGCATAGAGAATATTTGAGAAAGTAAAACAATACAGAGGGTTATTTGATGATAAGCATAGATTTTATTGCATGGCACAGGAAAGTGTTATAATGGGAGAAGTGAGCATATATTTCCAGCTGGACAATGTTTAAGTAGAGGAGAGAAGACCTATTTTTCTTCTCCTCCCCGCTCTCAACACACACACACACACACATATTCAGGTGCTGCATGAAGTCAGAAAGACAAAATATATGTTTTATGGAAAGTCTTGAAAAGATGTGATGGCCACTGGGAGAAAAAGAAGGCCAGTGTGTTGTGTACTTCAGTGTGGTGGAAAGATGGTCTTGGCTTAATATTTCAGAAGGGCTGGGTGCCTGAACCTCTCATGAAGCCCATGGAGGCCTTCTGGTTCTCAGCTTTTCTGAAATGCTGGGCCGGCCATATTGGCCATGATTTGCTGCTACATCTGCAATCTCGCAAAGGTCCCCAGCTGGGCTCAGTAGGGTCCATAACAGCTGCTGCTAGATGTTCTCGATGGGAAGTTCAGTCTAGAGCCGTACCCCATCCTGTAGGCACAGGGGTCGTAACAGCTCCCTCTGCGGCTGTAGCGGTAACCGTAGCTGCATGGCGGGATGCAAGACGAACCGTAGCCAGGACGGTAACCGTAACCACCACTGCCCGAGCCGTAACCATAGCCGCCATAACTCCTGCAGGGTTCATAGCAGCTCACCCCCCGGGAGTAGCCAACACCTTGACCGTAGCCATGTTGCGGGTAACAAGGTTGATAGCATGGCTGGTAGCATGGCTGATAGCAGCTTGATTGCCGGTAAAAATTCATTGGAAAGGGAGGTGTGCCTGAAATGAGACAAGTCGACACAATTAATTTCTCTGCATTTTTCCCATTTACTTATTAAAACAAAGACAAGACAAAACAAACAAGAAATATACCGGATCATTTTCCATTAAAAAATGACCGTAGCATTATAGAACCAACATGGATATAGAAAAGGAACACTCTCAGCATCCTGTCATGCTCTAGTGTAACCGAGAAACAGGGTATAGCTATGCAGACCAAATGGGTGGAGCTATGAAGAGCAGATGCCCCAATGGTGCCCCTAGGTACTGCTGAAGTGACCCCTCTGCTTCCACCTGTATAGAGGAATGGTTGTTGTGTCTCAGCTTTCCATGTTCAATTGCTTAGACTGAAGGCAGTTCCACAATCCATCACACTAAACATGGGGTGGGGAACCTTTTTCCTGGGTCCACGTTCCAGCAATGGGCGTGGCCAGAGCCCAAAGTGGGTGGTGTTACTGGAACTATTAACTTTGTTCAATATGCAATAGCTGGGCAGGGAGGGGGATTCGTGTCCTGGCATTCTCCTTCCCTACAGAGTGGGACAGAATAATCAGGGGTAGGTAACCATTTGGCACTTTAAGAAATTGCTGTGGATATGTGGCTAGTCACAAGGACAAGTAACTTGCCGAAAAGACTGAGTACAGGGTGAAGGTAGGGTCTGAACCCCAACACACTAAACCCAACACACTGGATAGTGTGGCTAGTCACAAGGACAAGTAACTTGCCAAAAAGACTGAGTACAGGGTGAAGGTAGGGTCTGAACCCCAACACACTAAAAAAACTCCTTTGAACTCACACTTTTCAGCACAAATAGGATCAATTTGTTATTTTTATTTTCAAAGCAGGAGGGGTAGAGTACCTTGGTGGACACCAAGAAAGGTGTCCAGGGGGACACTGGTGCCTGGAGGTGCAACATTTCCTACCCCTGGAGTAAATAATACCAATAACCTAGAGTTGGGCTGTTCAGGAGGCATGGCCTAGAAAAATGGGGAGGGGCCTAGGGAGAGGGGTGGTGGTGTAGGGAGATTCCATAGGACCAGACTGAGAGGTCTGGAGGACTGCATTTGTCCCATGGGACCAGCATGTACACATTCCCTACTTCCAGTGGTGATGAAGAATGTAGAGACATTGAAACCTGTAGGGAACTGGTATACCTCAGACCTGCGGGCCAAATCTAGCCCACTGAGGGACCACAGATGGACCCACCCCCTTGCCCTGCCCCCAACTACTGATACGTCAGAGATTTCCCAGCATTTGCGCGTGCACACACACACCCTATCCTAAAAGGTTGAAATGCTTCTCCACGAAGGCTTACTCAGTAGCAGTAAGAACTTTAAACTAAAATGCATTGGTATCATGGGCATTTTGGCCCTGCCTCTTGTGCCTTTGACCCTGCCCAGCACTGGAAGGTGCCCCACCTTCAGCTCCTCTGAAGCTGAATTTGGCCCTCAGTGTGAAAGAGGTTTGGCACCTTGTCTCTAAGGAGAGTTATTACTTCATGTGATTTGGGGAAGGGTGGACGCCTCTTGTCAAATCCATTCTATCTGTGCTTCGTGGACCAGTCAGGCAACTTTCATTCATTCCATCTTCTGCTCAGGGACAGAATCGGATTGCTGTTAGGGGCTTACGGGAATTTTGTTCCTGTTTGCAGATCTACATTTGTGCTAATGCACACTTGCACAAGTCCTACCAATACCACCACCCCCAACAAAGTAAAAACAAAAACCCACACTCTTCCATGAGTCTGGGAAAAAGCTGGTCCTCTTCAGACTCTGAAGGTCAGAATCATAGCAATTTATCCAACATCCTCAGGTGTAGTCTCTATAGCAGGGTCGAGGAACTTGTAACCCTCCAGATGTTGCTGCACTACAATTCCCCTCAGTCCCAGATGGCATGGCCAATGACTGGGGTGGATGGGAGCACTTTCCAACAACATCTGGAGAGCTGCACATTCTCCTACCACCGATTGAGTTGCTAGAGCAGTGTTCTCCAACCTTGGGTCCCCAGATGTTTTGGGCCTACAACTCCCAGCATGCCCCAGCCAGCTATGCTGGCTGGGGCATGCTGGGAGTTGTAGGCCAAAAACATTTGGGGACCCAAGGTTGCAGAACATGGTGCTAGAGAGTGTTCAACCACCCAGGGAGACCCACATTCAAATGGGCCAGTTGCCATCTCGCAGCCTAACCTACCGCACAGGGTTGTTGTGAGGATAACATCTTGGAGGACCCCTAAACCATGGAGGATCCATCATTCAGTGGTAGAGCCCCTGCTCTGCATGAAGATGGTCCCAGGTTCAATCCCCCTCATCTTCAGGGAAGATGGGAAGGTTTCCAGCTGAGAAAACTCCAGCCTGAAATCCTGGATAGTAGGCATATATAGGACTGTGCTGTCAGGCAGAAATCCCTGTGCTCATTCACCCTGGAGCAAATCCCATTTAACACAGTAGGGTTTACTTCTGAGTGTGCATGCATTGTTAGGGATGCACAATCTGGATGTCCAGTCATAAATGACATTAGTTGGAAATTAGCCCGTTGAAGTGGTCTTACTTGTTGAGTTATGTGAGCAGGGCTAGTGGGTTAAGCGAGAAAGTCAGTGTGGCGTCGTGGTTCGAGTGCTGGACTGGGACTCGGGAGATCCGAGTTCTCATCCCCACTCAGCCATGAAGCTCACTGGGTGACTTTGGCCCAGTCACTGACCCTCAGCCTAACCTACCTCACAGGGTTGTTGTGAGGATAAAATGGAGAGGAGGAGGACCATGTGAGCCACCTTGGTTTCCTTGCAAGAGGGGGGGGAAAAGGTGGGATATAAATGTCATAGTAAAAACATTTTAAAAAAATAAAAGTACATCTTCAGACTTTTCTTTTTCTTTTGGAGGTATAAGGAGAAGCAAGAGCCTTCCCAATTACTCACTATAATCACTATTAAATAATGCTGGCATATCTGGCTACCTCTGCTTATGTTCTGGCTATTTTGCAACAATTTCCCATTCCACGCACCCACCCCGGTGGACACCTCGCCCACCCCCATCCCCCATGAAAATTCTGGCTTGTGGCTTGGATTAAAGATCATGGTGTAAAAGATTCTGGTATAAGCAGATAACACAACCCCATGCATGTCTACTCAGAAGCAAGTCCCATTGAATTCAATGGGTGTTTGCTTCCAGGTTAAAGGGTATACGTAGGATTGTAGCAATGTACACACCTACCTTGAGAGTAAACCTCATTGAACTCACATCTGAGTAGACATGCATATGATAGAACTGTACACCCTAAGTATACTGGAAGCAAGTGAACTCCCACAGGACGTGTTCCCCTGTAGTTTGGATGGAGGGGTCAGAAACAGGGCATGTTTTCTTTTTTCTTAAAGCAAGCCAGATGTTTCCTGTGAGTTTTGCCTAAACTGAAAATGAGGGCTTTTCGAGGGAAGTGAAAAGCACGTTTCTCCTGCAGGGTTCCATAAACCACAAGCTGGAGCCTGATTTTGCTCCAAGCCAAACTGAGAGGGTTTCACTAAGACTAGTTTAACTTCTTAGGGCCCTTTTGCTAACCTCTACCCCAGCCTGCATTCATAAGACAGCAGAGGGAGTTATCTAGCCTTTGTAAAGGAACTGAATTAAGTTGGACTTACCGCTTGCAGTGAGGAGACGGAGCAGAGAGCCGATTTTGAGGGGAAAGCCATAGTTAGCTCTCTTATATGTGTTCCTAGAGAGCCTTAAGGGGGTATGAAACATCCCTTTGTTCCACAACTCTTAATTAGATGTGTAACAAAAATGTGCTACGTGTACCTCTCCAAACTGCTGTAATTATTTTCCTTCTCACATGTGGAATTATTATTAGTTGATCCTCCAAGCCCTGCATAATATAGCATTCTGGTTACACCCCTGGAAGATTTAATGACAAATAATGCAAACTTACTTTTTTTACTGCACCATCAGCAGATATCAAAGGGCTTTAGAGTTGCTAGAATGTAGTCATCTAGCAGCTTCCCAGGGTATCTTATTAAGATGTATCAGCCGAGATAAGAGACCAGGCTGAATTAATCTTCTCTATTACTCCTACTATTAAATGAAGCAGGTAAACTTGGAATGAAAATATTTAAAGCTCACACATGTGGTATGCTTGTTTTGGTTTCGTTGCCTGATTGTTTGCAGTTCAATAACAGATTTGGGAGGACAGCAGAATGTACCTAAAGGTTGCGCACATAATGCTGGTTCCTCCTCATACCAATTGTGTCATTTAAATTTTGACACAGAGAGTCAAACCGCGCATTAGGCTAATCACATAATGTGCAGCTGGGGCTTATTTATTGATGGATTTGCATCCTGCCTTTCTACCCAAAAATGGTGCTCCAGGTGCCTTGTTGTTGTTTTTACTCTCATTTAAGTGTGAATGGACACAATTTGGATTGCGACCACCGGGCTCTGGGAGGGGAGGGCTAAACATTATCCCTTCACCATTTCCCCCCAAACCCTCCTCTTTGTGGGGAGTGAATGGAGAATTTTATCCCCCATAGGGGGGATTTGTGGGGAGAACGGTGGGGATGTAATCCCAGTCCAAATTGGGGTTATGTGCACTTACACTAGAGTTAAAAAATAAAATTAAATGGGCACAGCTACACACTGTGCATTTAGTGCAATGGTGTAATTTTGCTCTAAATTCAAATTATCCGTGTCCCAAATGGGAAATGTTACCTCCTGATCAAATCCTTAAGAATATTAAGAAATGTCAGAGAGCATGAAATATGGAATCCCACAAGTGGCCAATGGCCAAATCCTGGAGATTAACAAAACTTCTCCCTCTCTCATATTACTAGAACCCAGGGTTACCCCATGAAGCTGATTGGTGGGAGATTCCGGACAGATAAAAGGAAGGACTTCTTCACACCACACTTAGTTAAACTATGGAATTCACTTCCTCAGGATGTGGTGATGGCCACCAATTTGGAGGGCTTTAAAAGGGGAGTGGAGAAATTCATGGAGGAGAAGGCCATCGGTGGCTACTAGTCCTGATTGGCTACATGCTTCCTCCAGTTTCAGAGGCAGTATGCCTAAGTACTCCAGTGGCTGGGGAACATGGACAGAAAGGTGCTGTTGCACTCATGTCTTGCTTGTGGGCAGCTGATTGGCCACTGTGTGAACAGAATGTTGGACTAGATGGACCCTTGGTCTGATCCAGCATGGCTCTTCTTATGTTCTTATGTTCCTGTTAGAGTGTTGTCATTTTTAAATCCACACACATTATCTCAGTAAGCCTTACAACAACCCTGCAGGATAGCTTCATATTATTATCTCCAAATTGCAGAAACAAGGACTGGAAAGGCTGGGAAATCTTAGCCTGCTTTAGAACATCTAGTACAGCCTTCCCCAACCTGGAGCTCCCAGGCAACATGGCCAATTTTCAGGGATGCTTGGAGTTGTGGTCTAAAACATCTGGAGGACCCCAGAAACCTGATGATAACCTCTGCAGTGTGAAGAGGTTGCCACATTGTTGGGTACTGACTGTAGGTGTATACTGAAACAAAGAAATCAAGCTTCTTCGAACCTGATGTACTTTCTGCCTGCTTCTGATCTGATGATAGGAATAGGGCCGCAATTTGTGCATTAAAAACAAAACAAAAAACACTAAGTAAATTAGTACAACATTCACTGATTTGTGTACAATCGGCAGCTGAAAACCATGTGGTACTAGCATGACATTGCATTAGATCCATGTGGTTATTGATTTCCAATTTGTGCAAATTGACCGATTTTGTGCAAATTACGATAGATCTCCATGGTTTCAGCTTCTGATTTTCAGCAAATTGGCTGATTCTGTGGCTCGATTCACACCACAGCAAGTTGGCAATTTAGAGGTGTATAAAACATGGTATTTGTTGTTGTTGCTTAAAAATGGCATGTATGTTAACATATTTTCCTGCAAGTTTCCTATTTTTGTATGACTAAACTTGCGTAGTTTTCTGGAAAGTTATAAAATTAAGCAAAACAAAACAAAGATGGCCCACAAGTCTGTGGAATCCACATGACTTGGAAAAAGCCAGTCCGCTAGAGAATTCATGGGTCTGCTTCATGGAAATCCATAGTCATTTGAGTATGGAGTGGATTCCTCCGAGACCCTTGTTCTGAATCCTGGGAGACAATTCCTCTCCCTTTCCCATTTACCTCAAAGCCATGCAGGAGGAGGGGGGGCAGTTTAAGGGGAAACTGTTCAGCCTTTCTTACAATGGCCAGTGGTAATGCCATAAGAACTCTGGGCTGTGATTTGTTTGGGTAAGTTGCAAATGTCGGATATATTTAATATGGAGCTACTCCTTATGAGGATGATAGCACTGGACTGCAGCTGATGGTAGTGGGGAATTTCATGGTCTGATGCTTCACCATGGGGGGGGGGAGTATCTTTCACACCTACAAAAAATATAATTCCTCTCCCTCTCAACTAGTTTTCTCTATGCATTATATATAATATTATCCATATATATATATATATATATATATATATGGATTATGTGATCTGCCCCCCCCCACACACACACACACAGGCAGTCCAAAGTGGCATAGTAACTGGTTTACTTTCTACTGTTTCCTTGAAGTACGACACAGTTTCCCGTGTTTTCTGCTTCTTTTCCAAAGAGACACCCTTCCCTTCATTTCACTACAGTAGCTCTGGCAACATGCCAGAAGGGCAACTGGTTCTTCTGCCCGGGTGTGCCGACTCCCGACTCCCTTTGCAATCTTTAAATTGACATGCTGGAGATAGGGCAACTCTCAGGACGTGGGGGCTGTGAGACATTCCCGGAAAAAAAGAGCCCTGTCGGTATGCGACCCAGTCATCCCTGTTGTGTACACAGCACAAGATCTCTTGGCATCATTACACGGGGAGGATGTTGTTTGGATCTAAGGATTTCTCCATACTAAAATTGCAGTGAGTCATGAAACAGCCCCATCAGGAAGCCTTGCTATCTCCCATGAGATCCTTGCAAATGTGAGATTCTTTGTTTGCAATTAAATTCACCCCTTCGGTTGTTCTCGTTCTTGTTTCAACTTTCCAGCATCGACGCATGATTTTATTTTATTTTTTAAAAAATGTTTAGCACTCATTTTTCAAACATTCAAAATAGCATACAGTACTACTTTAAACAAAAACATATTAAGATCTCATCTAAACAGGAGACAAATATTATATTTAAAAAAGATACCCAACAGCCCCCAAACCAGATCAACCAAATGTGTGCTGAAATGAAAAAGTCTGGAAGCCATACAGAAATCAACCAGAGATTAGGGACGGGTGAATCAGCAAAACTTGAACTTGCCAAAGTTCCCCCAGTTCCATTGTAAAGCTTGTTCGGAATTGAGTCCGTATCAAATTGTGTGCTTTGTTTCCCCCCCTTCTTTTTGTATGAAAATCTGTCCATATTTTAGTGTGTATTTTTCCAAATGTACACATCAATTGTGCACATTTTTGAAATGTATGCATTCTTCATTGATTAAAGACTATCTGTGCACATTTGTCACAGTAAGGATTTTTTCATGGGCATTTTTCAAGTGTACACATGCTGTCAAATGATTTTTTTTCCCTGGGGTGGTGGTGGTGGTGGTGTCCGCAAATCATATCGCAAGCTCAGAAATGTATGGACTTCAACTGCACATTGAGTCCAAGTCCATGTTTGGTCTGCAAGGGCAAACTAGGCAAAATCCTGAACAAAAATGAACTAAAAGAAATTTCTCATATCCCTACCAGAGATGGGCTCCTCTTCTCGTCTAATGGCAAGTTCTTCCAACATGGGGGGGGGGGCACACACACACTAGAAGCTCTGTTTCTTGCTGTTCTGGATCTTACAGTGAGGACTTATGAAGCAAGATCACCTGTCTCCTACAAGTGCACAAGATAGTACAATGAGAGGTGATCCCATAGGTGTGTGGGTACCAGCTGAGAAGGTCTTTATTGGTCAAAAAGAGCTAGCCCTTGAATTCATAGATCATAGAGTTGGAAGGGGCCTACAAGGCCATCGAGTCCAACCCCCTGCTCAGTGCAGGAAACTAGAGAAGGGGTCTCCCATCCAAGTAATAACCAGGTCTGACTCTGCTTAGCTTTCCATGCTAAGGCAAGCTGAGCCAGCATGAGCCACAGGCCTGTATTGGGCCTGTGAACACACAGGTAGCCAGTGGTGTTGGTATAATGCTAGCTGATAGTCTTCACACCAGTCAGTGGCTGTTAAAAAAGATGGACAGTAGCTGTTGGGTCATCTTCAAGGTTTGACCCATGTAGGAATGGATGGATCTGTCAATTGCGGTTTCTCTGAGTTACTCTTTTTTGATTCCCCCCCTTCCAATCTTAAATTTGGTTTATCTTGAACTTTGAGAATTTACCCATTCTTGATTCCAATTCATTCTTAATTCCAATTTCATGCAAACTTTTGTTTAAGTTTGTGTGAAAATTCATAAGCATTTTGTTCACATTTTTCCCTAATACATGCATTTTTTTGCCTTATATACATATTTTTGCAAGCAGTTTTCCTAATATGATGAATATTTGAACATTATTTTCTCTATTATACACATTTTGTATGTGGTGGTGGTGGTGGTGATGATGATGATGATGATGATGGTGATGATGATGGGAGAACTCCATTGCAAAAGGATAATTGAGTTTAGGTTTGCTTAGCAGTTCTCAAGTACAAAATCAGTTAAGTTCACATTAAAATGTGAACTGAATGAATTTCTGCCCTGTCCCCAGCCTGACACATTATGGTAGGGCATGCCTCAGGCAGCAATTTTTGAAGCAACCTCAGCAGAATCTGTTCCCTATAAGAGAATGACCAGGCAGCCTAAACCTCCATGAACTCCTCAAGAGTTGAGTTTCCTTTTTTAATTTTTTTGACCCTCAGTGCTTTGATGTCTGTGAGACAGAGGGCTGGGTCACACGTGCATTGCCATCTCTTGATGACGGCAGTGTTATCTGAATCATTGTGAACCGCCCAGAGAGCTTTGTCTATTGGGCTATATAGAAACTAACTAACTAACTAACTAAAATAACTCAGAGAGCTTGCATCTTGGAGGCCATCAGAGAGAGAACCTCACAGCCTTCACATCAGGCTTTCCAGTTCACACACCTTTCGCTACCAGTTACACAGTGTATACAATAACTGCATATCATGAAATAAAGTACAATAGCATTATATTAATGTAATCATTCATGCATTATTAACTGAAATAATTGTACAATAATTGCACCACAAGGCCGTTTTCTTCATGCCCATGCATAGCCTGTTGAATATCGTCTAGACATGAAAATTTTGGACTGAGGAGGTGTGAGCTGAAATCCCAGTCATCCAGATATCTCATCGGGGTAACCTTGGGCCAACAAGTCAGTCCTGTGTAACCTTACCTACCGCAGAGAGTTGTGAGGATAAAATCGGCTAGCCTACATGATGCAAACATGGGGTAACCAATGTATGATTTATGATATACCAATTATATCGTTTCAATTAATAATAATCAGGTATTATACCACAGACTTTGAGATTGTGGAGGAGATACACAACACCCATGAAACAGACAAATAGAAGTAACTAGTGATGTCTTGAAAGGGTTGTTTTGTGGTTTCCTCCTCCCCTTTAGCTTCCTCCCCCCTGCATATATTCCCCAAGCCTGCTTATTTATTTATTTATTTATTATATTTATATCCCGCCTTTTTTCCTGCAAGGAACCCAAGGCGGCTTACATAATCCTCCTCCTCCTCTCCACCTTATCCACACAACAACCCTGTGAGGTAGGTTAGGCTGAGAGTCAGTGACTGGCCCAAAGTCACCCAGGGAGTTTCATGGCCGAGCGGGGACTAGAACCCGGATCTCCCAGGTCCCAGTCCAACACTCTCACCACTACGCCACACTGGCTCACTTATCTTTAGAACAATCTTATCACACATTCAAGAAGAAGAAGAAGAAGAAGAAGAAGAAGAAGAAGAAGAAGAAGAAGAAGAAGAAGAAGAAGAAAGTTGTCTCAAGCTTTTGACTGCCAGAGCAAAGGGAGCAGACCTACCTGTGAAAAGCTTATGCTTTTCTCTTAGGAGGGGCTGTGATTCAGTGGGTAGAACAGATGCTTTGCATGCAGCAGGTCTCAGGTTCAATTCCTGGCATCTCCAGGTAGGTCTTGGGGAAATTCCTGCCTGAAAATCCCGGAGATGATTGAAATCACTTATCTTTAGAACAATCTTATCACACATTCAACAAGAAGAAGAAGAAGAAGAAGAAGAAGAAGAAGAAGAAAGTTGTCTCAAGCTTTTGACTGCCAGAGCAAAGGGAGCAGACCTACCTGTGAACAGCTTATCTGTATTTGCTATGTTTTATTAAATGTTTGGTTTTGTTTGCCAATGTGATTAACTGAAATGGACAAAGAAGAGGGGGAGCACGGAATCTAGCCTCACTATGATTGAATAGCAAAGTCAAATACATTTCAAGGTGTGTCCCCCCTGATGTTGCCAGACCCACAGATGCAATGCCTTAGATCAGGGTGTTCAACCTCGTTCAGCCAGATTGCCAAATTCAATTTGTTTGTGTGTGTGGGGGGGAGCTAAAGGTAGGGATGTGTGAGGATTTCAGTTCAGGGGGTGGAAGTCTGGCAAACTCGCTGGCCTCGACCCCCCGAACTACCGCTTCCCCGGCTCAACTCGCATTCTCCCGAGCTGAGCCAGGGAAGTGACTTCCGGGTTCCTGTCGGGCCGCTTTTTACACAGAAAATGCTGTAAGATACGCCAAAAACGGCTGCAATTTGTGCAGAAAGAAAAAATGCTGGCATATTTTAGCTTAAAGCTCTTAATGCCAGTAACTAAGCCTCAGGAGAGGCATTTGAGCCTTTTATAATGTGTGGGGGTGGGGGGGCAGGAAACTGTGCAAAAGCAGAGAAAACACCAAATGATTGGGGCAGGGCAACGGGGTGTGGCTGGAAGAAGGGGCGTGGCCACCTGGGAGACTTCAGAAGAGAAGACTGATACCGCAGGAAGGCCGGGATGGATATGGGATGGCTCTCATATGTGAATCAACTAGGACAGATTATTGGCCTAGGGATGGGCAACCACGGGATTTTGGAGACCATTGAGATTCTCTGAGTTCCTCCTCAAAGCTCGGTTCATGTTCCCAAAGGTGAGCATCTCCCCGACATACACACACATCCCAATTGGGGGAAATGTGTGTTTAAATGACTATTTAACATGCACATTTCTCCTAGTTGAAAATGTGCATTTCCCCACCATAGGTTAAAGTGTGAATGTGTGGATGGGGAGTGGTGCTGGCCTTCAAAGAGGCCGGCACCACTCCCTCTCTCAAGGAGGCATTACAACCTCCTGGACCCAGCTGGCTATCCCCTCCTTATTTGATGTAATAAGCTATGACAGGCAAGGGTCAAGCACACAGGTGGTCAACCAGACTTGGCCAAGCACCTTGTCCGCATCCTCAGGGTTCAATAACTGAAATTCATCCAATAAAACCGGACCAGACAGTGCTCTGGACACCTCTACTAATGGAGCTGCACCAATTGTGGTGTCCAGTTCATGACAAATTTGAGCGACTTTATCTTCAAAGTGCCATGCAAACTCGTCACAGTGTACAGATGTGTGCGCTTGCACAAGTGCACACTTTGCAATATGAATGCAAAGTTCAGAAAATTGCACACACACAAAAAGAATGAGTTGTATTTATTTATTTATTTATTTAATACATTTTTATACCGCCCAATAGCCGAAGCTCTCTGGGCGGTTTACAACAGCTAAAACCATAAAATATAATACAATATATATATAAAATTTAAAACCACAGATTAAAAACAACAGCAAAGCTAGCAGCAGCAGTTCAAATTACAATAACAGAATTAAAAACAACTACAAGAATAAAATGAATAAGATGATTAAAATGCTTAAAATGCCTGGGAGATTAGAAAGGTCTTCCCTGACACCAGAAAGATTACAATGTAGGTGCCAGGCAGGCAAGCCTCTTTGGGAGCTCATTCCACAACCGTGGTGCCACAGCAGAAAAGGCCCTCCTCCTGGTAGTCACCTGCCTCACTTCCTTTGGCAGGGGCTCTCTGATAAGGACTGCTGACGAAGATCTTCATGTCCGGGCAGGTACATATGAGAGGTGACGATCCTTCAGATACCCTGGCCCCAAGCCGTTTAGGGCTTTGAATGTTAGTATCAGCACTTTGAATTGGGCCCAGAAACAGACTGGCAGCCAGTGCAGATGAGAAATCACTGGCATAATATGTTCACGTCAGCCAGTCCTTGTAATAATCTCGCTGCCCTATTTTGGACCAGCTGAAGTTTCCAGACCGTTTTCAAAGCCAGCCCCACGTATAACACATTGCAGAAATCCAAACGAGAGGTTACCAGAGCATGGATAACTGTAGCTAGGTTATCTCTGTCCAGATAAGGATGTCATTGGTATATCAGCCTAAGCTGATAAAAGGTGCTCCGTGCCACCAAGTTCACCTGTGCCTCCAATGACAGTTGTGGATCCAGGAGCACCCCCAAACTATGAACCTGATCTTTCAGGGGGAGTGCAACCCCATCCAGAACTGGTTGAATATCACTTAGCAGGGCAGACGAACCACCTACTTACAGTACCTCCGTCTTTATCTGGATTGAGTCTCAGTTTATTAGCCCTCATCCAGTCCATTACCATGCCCAGGCACTGATTCAGAACAGCCACTGCCTCACCTGGATTAGATGAAAAGGAGAGATAGAGCTGGGTGCCATCTGCATATTGATGACACCTAAGCCCACACCTCCGGATAACCTCTCCCAGTGGTTTCATGTAGATGTTAAACAGCACAGGGGATAAAATAGAGCCCTGTGGCACCCTATGGCATAACTGCCAAGGGACAGAGCAGTAATCCCCCAGCACCACCTTCTGAAATCGGCAGCCCAAGTAGGATCGGAACCACTGGAGCGCAGTGCCTCCGAGTCCTCCGACTCACAACCCAGAAACCTATCCAGAAGGATTCCATGGTCGATGGTATCGAAAGCCACTGAGAGGTCCAAGAGAATCAACAGGGTTACACTCCCCCTGTCCCTCTCCTGGCAAAGGTCATCCCCAAGGCAGTTTCTGTTCCAAAACCTGGCATGAAGCCAGATAGAAATGGATCTAGATAGTCCGTTTCATCCAAGAATGCCTGGAGTTGACCAGCAACCATCCACTCAAGCACCTTGCCCAGGAATGGGATATTAGCTACCGGCCTGTAGTTATTTATTTATTTATTTATTATATTTATGAATCGCCCATCTGGCGAGACATCCGGCCACTCTGAGCGATTTACAATCCAATAAAATACAAGAGGGGGGGGGAACACACACACACAGTATAAAACACAATTAAAAACAGAACAAAACTTAAAAATCCTAACCCACCCCATATTCCCACCTGAAAAGTCACGTTATTAACATCATCCGGGTCCAGGTTAGGCTTTTTGAGGAGTGGCCTAATCACCGCCTCCTTCAAAGAGGCCGGCACCACTCCCTCTCTCAAGGAGGCATTTATACAACTTCCTGAACCCAGCTGGCTATCCCCTCCTTATTTGATGTAATAAGCTATGACAGGCAAGGGTCAAGCACACAGGTGGTCAACCAGACTTGGCCAAGCACCTTGTCCGCATCCTCAGGGTTCAATAACTATTCATCCAATAAAACCGGACCAGACAGTGCTCTGGACACCTCTACTAATGGAGCTGCACCAATTGTGGTGTCCAGTTCATGACAAATTTGAGCGACTTTATCTTCAAAGTGCCATGCAAACTCGTCACAGTGTGCAACTGAGGGTTCTACCATTTTTCTCTCTGGCCCAGAGTGTAAAAGGCCACAGACCACTCGGAAAAGCACCGCTGGATGGCACTGAGAAGATGCAATGGTGGTGGAAAAGAATTCTCTCTTTGCCACCCTCACCGCCAGAGTAGGCTCGATAATGAGCTCTAACTTGTGTTCAGTCAAATTCAGCATGAGTTCTCCACCTGCATTCCAGCCGTCTTCCCTCTTGCTTCATTGCCCTCAGCTCTGGTATGTACCAAGGAGCTGGCCGGGCTCTGCCCAGAGGGAGAGGGCGCTTGGGCGCAATCGTGTCAACCGCCGGGGTCATCTCTGCATTCCACAGAGCAACCTGGGCTTGAACAGGACCACCAGCCATACCAGCAGGAAAGTCCCCCAGAGCCCTCTGGAATCTGCTGGAATCCATTAACTTCCAGGGGTGGACCATTTTAATAGGCCCCCCAACCTTGCAGAGGGGAAAGGCTGCTGAAAGTCTAAACCTCAATAGGAAGTGATCTGACCATGACAGAGGAACAGATATTAATTCCCCCACTTTCAGATCCTCCTCCTCCTGCCCAGTCAAGAAAACCAGATCAAGTGTGTGTCCTCTTACATGTGTTTGGCCGATGACATGTTGAATCATAGAATCATAGAATCATAGAAAAGTAGAGTTGGAAGGGGCCTACAAGGCCATCAAGTCCAACCCCCTGCTCAATGCAGGAATCCAGGTCAAAGCATCCCTGACAGATGACTGTCCAGCCGCACCTTGAATGCCTCCAGATTGGGAGAGCCCACCACCTCCCTGGGTAGTAGGTTCCATTGTCTTATTGCTCTGACAGTCAGGAAATTTTTCCTGATATTTAGGTGGAATCTGGGTTCCTGTAATTTGAGCCCATTATTCCGTGTCCTGCAAACTGAGATGATCAAGAAGAGATTCTGGCCCTCCTCTGTGTGACAACCCTTCAAGTACTGGAAGAGTGCTATCATATCTCCCCTCAGTCTCCTCTTCTGAAGGCTAAACATGCCCAATTCTTTCAGTCTCTCCTCATAGGGCCTTGTTTCCAGTCCCTTTATCATCCTTGTTGCCCTCCTCTGAACCCTTTCCAGTTTGTCTACGTCCTTCTGAAAGTGTGGTGCCCAGAATTGGACGCAATACTCAAGATGAGGCCTAACCAGTGCCGAGTAAAGGGGAATTATCACTTCACGTGATTTGGAAGCAATACTTCTATTAATGCAGCCCAAAATAGCATTTTCCTTCTTTGCAGCCACATCACATTGCTGGCTCATATTCAGAGACAGCCCCATGGTCGTCATGGCAGCCATGAAGTCCTGAGCCACCCCGGACACAGCAGTCTCAGCATGGAAGTTGTAATCACCCATAACCATCATTCTAGGGGTCCTCTACTCCATGTTTGAGACCACCTCCATCAGCTCAGGCAGGGAGTCTTCTGAGCAGCGGGGTGGGTGGTACAACAGCAGAATCCCCAATCTGTCCCAAGTACCCAACATAAGATACAGACAGTCAAGACCTGCACTCAAATGAACAGGAAGCCTAGAGAGGAAGATAGAATTCCTATAGACCACAGCAACACCCCCTCCCCAACCCTCGAGTCGATGCTGGTGCTGCACTGAGTACCCAATAGGGCACAGCTGGCAGAGAGTAACCCCACCAAGTTCCCCCACCCAGGTCTCGGTAATACATACCAGGTCGGCCCCCTCATCCACAATCAAATCATAGATAAGGGAAATTTTATTTTGGACCGACCTGGCATTCAACAGCATCAGCACCAGACCCGAGGGCAAGCTTGGTAAGGCTACCAGGAACCATCTGGTTGGGGGAAGAACCAGAAGAGGGGATAGCCGTAAGGTGTCTAGCCCCTCTTCTCCTCACCTGACCCGTTAATCCCCTAATGCCATACCTCCCCCTACCTGCGACCACAGTAACAGGGGCACCCCTTCCGCCCCCTGAGTGACAAAGTACATTTCCAAGGCACATATTAAAATTATAAAAATATAACATATAAAACAGTATAAAACAGAGAGCAAACAGCTGACCAGGAGCAAGTGGAAATCCACCTTTGCTCATGTTTGCGAACATGATTTGAGAACAGGAACAAAATTCTTGTACATCAGTGCAATGTACATCAGCATTAATTATCAATGCAAAACACAATTCTTCACAATAGCAATGGTTACCACTGAGAGACATTGAGTAATCAATAATTGAATTATGGGATTGGGACAGGCTACACATTACCGCTTCTAGGCAGACCCAATTGTGAGTCATTCCATCTGGTAGTGGAGGAGGTAGTTTCACATTGTGAGCAATTCATGTTGTTGTTGATTTTTTGGACACTGGTATTGTCACAGTGAATCACATTCAGCCCATCTTTTGAAGCTCTGGATGTAAGCAAATTCCTGCCACTAACTCTGTTAACTGGGACTCTGAGAAATTGGAGCAATTTGAACCAGACTCCACAATATTGTCATAACAGTGTAAACCAGCCGTATTATACTATGATATGGTTTGCTGTGGGCCATGACCTACTTCAATGGTGTACCTCAATTTATTTTTATATTCCTACTGCCTTCTCCATTACACAGTGAATCTGAGGAAGCATCTCACAGAAAGGTTTTTATAGACCTGGAAAAGTAGGGGAGGGAATATTGTAACTGCCGCTGCTAGCTCTGCTGTTCGTTTTTAATCTGTGGTTTTAAATTTTATATTTATATTATATTATATTATATTGTTTTAACTGTTGTAAACCGCCCAGAGAGCTTCGACTATTGGATGGTATAAAAATGTATTAAATAAATAAATAAGAACACTTGTGAATCAGCAAAACTCAAAACTTGCCAAAGTTCTCCGAATTCCCTCCTGAAACTTCTTCTGACTCAAGTCCATATCAGATTACAAGGTTGGTAGTGGTGATGTCATGGTCACGATGACAAATATGTGACGACAAGGACCCTTACACTTTAGGACCAGGTGCATAAACCCTTCTCAGGCTAAGCATCAACACTTAAAAACCTGAGTGGAGGGTCAAATGAAACCTTTCCCCTACTAATGAGGGAAAAGATTAATTCTGGTTATTATGGATCTATTTTTAAATTTATGATACTGTGGGTACAAAGGTGTGTGTGTAGATTTAAAAGTAAAGCAGGTTAATAACGCCAAGCTGACACGTAGGATTTGGGTAGCAAACAAAATAAAAATAAGTTTATTTTAATTCTCAAAATCTTAGTTCCAGAAAATAACTTTAAACCTGCCTACACCAAACACTTTGTAATTAACCTATAACTCTAAATACTTTCACTCCTCAGACAAGCACTGACTTCTCTTAAAACTCCTGACAAGACACAAATAACCCAACTAACCTAACTCCCAAAATCTCTAGCCCTCCCAACACACTCTAACTGCCTTAACTCGACTAACTCTGACATCACATATTTTTGTGGATATTTTTCCAAATGTATGCAGCAATTGCGCACATCTTTGAATGGTACACATTCTTCTCCCATTGATTGAAGTGTATTTGTGCACATTTTTTAAAAGTCTGCATTATTTAATGTGAATTTTTCACATGTACGCATGCTGTCAAATGCAATTTTTGTGCGTGTCCATGAATCACATTGCTAGCTCAGAAATATACAGACTTTGAGCACAGATTGCATCCGAGTCTGGAAGGTGCGAATTGGGCAAATCCTGATTAAAACAAACAAACCAACCAACCCCTGAAACTAATTTCTCATACATCCCTACGAAAAGAAAAAAGAAAAAGAAGCAGCTAATATGAGAAGGTTGAAGCTCCTCCTAGATGAGGAAAAGCTAAAGCATTTGTTGTGTTGAAACCTTGTTGAGTTGTGAGTTGGGTATTTTTATTGAGTTTTTCTACAAAAATCACTCAAAGTGGGAACAACAGCAGGAGAAGGCAATTGCCCACATGTCCTGCCCATGAGATTCCCATAGGCATCTGACTGGTTGGCCACTATGAGAACCCAGACAGACACTTGCCTAGACAATCTTTGGTCTGATCCAGCATGGCTCTTCTTATGTTCTTAGGGTACATCAAGGTGGCAGGTTTAGGCAACCTGTGACCTCCACAGTTTGAATCCAGCTGTTGCATATATACAGAATTGAATTCATATAATATTATATATATATTTAAAAATCTTAGAGTAAAGGGGAAATGAAATGAAATGGAACTTTGGTTAAAAAAGTGACAGATCCCAGAAATGGACAGTCACCCATTCCTAAAACCAGCCTTCCCCAAACCTGTGCCCTCCAGAAGTTTCGGACTAAAACTCCCAGGATTCCTGACCATTGGCCATCCTGGCTGGGGCTGATGGGAGTTGAAATTCTGAACATCTAGAGGGCACTGGGTTGGGGAAGCCTGTCTAAGACCAAATGAATGACTTCTTCACAAGTGCATAATTTGCTTGTCAAATTCATTACCACAAGAGGTAGTGATGGCCAGTAAGCAGCAGCTTAGCTGGCTTGTTAAAAAGCATTGAGGTCTATCAATAGTCATTACCTATGATGCAAATGTGGACATTAGCAGTACACCAGTTGTTGCAGACAAACAAGAAAGATGGACATCTTTATGCCCCGGTTGTGAGCTGCCTGGGGTGATTGGGCTGGCCAGGCCATTGTTGGAAACAGGACACTGGTCCGGATAGACTCAAGGGGCAGAATCCAGCTGTGTCATTCTGCTTGCACAAATCACGTTGCTCTGGCAGAAACTAGGTTCCAAACAACATGCAAGAGCGGGGAATGCAGCTAAAGTTACTTTCGCTCAAGGGCAGTTGTGCAGGCAATTTTGCAACTGCTTGAGCAACCACTTGCACAACCACTTGCACAAGCATAATTGCACAATTGCTTATGCAATAACAACAAAAGAGATTTTGTGGCACCACTTGAGCTTGCAGAATGACACTGTTGGATACTGCCTATTGGTCTGACCCTGGAAGGCCGTTTGCAGTAGAGCTGAGACAAAATTTCCCAGAATACTTTTTTTTCCTCTCTCACTACCCTAGCAAAAGAAATCCAATTTGTAGAATTTTCTCTTGATATTTTCCAGATGGGGGGGGGGAGCGGTGGTGGTTTCCATCCCGCCCGCCCCATCAGTGGGTCAGAATGATGCTATGTCTGTGGCTTCATGGAGGATGCAAAATGGTGGAAGGCCACCAATGCAGTTGCAGCTAGGGATGGGCAAATGCGCAATGTTCAAGATCTCCAGGAATCTCCAAACATCAGCTCACTGTTCGTCTTGTGCCCAATTCCCAATCAGTGTTTGTGATCACTGCCTGCCCTGCATGAATGGGGAAACTGCACAAATCGAGCAGTGATTGAATGTGAAATTCCTCCACAGACTAAAGCAGGGCTGATTCAGTCTTTGGGAGAAATTTGGGCAAATTAGGACATTTGGGCAAATTGAACAAAGAAAGCTGTTCAAATTGAATATGAGCACATGTTCAGCATCTTATGAAGATTTTTGGCAGACACGTGCTTGCTATCCCAATTGCATATGGAGTTGCAAACTGAGCATGCTTGCTTGTTTTGCAAGCAAAAATGAAATTTTCAGTACAACCCTAGTGTGGCTTTCATCACTTACAAAGGCAGCAGCAAAACAAAACGAAACAAAAACCTGGGGGCAGGGTTGACAAAGAAGCTATGCTACTGCCACACTAATGGTGCATCCATTGAAGAAATTCTCCTCACCCTGGAGAAATTTGGTGAAAGGCCCCCCTCAATTTTTCTGCCCACATACATGATGGAGAATTGCAAGAAACTATCATTGCACAGTTCTAGTTTTGCAGTTCTTAAGGAAAGGATTACTACCATGCTACAATCCAGTTTCTCACTTTGAATGTGTTGGTGTACACATTTTGCTATTATATGCTCTCTTGGGGATGTATATTATTTCAGTGCCTGAAGAACTCACAGGAAAGAATGTTGAGGTGACTATTAATTGCCAGCAAAAGCTTCAGCCTCTCTTTAATTTTTTATTTAAGTATGGTCCCATGTATAATGGAGAAAAACTGGTTTTGTCACCTACACAGGTTACTTCTGAAGGAAGAAAGAAATAAAGATCAAACCCTCAATGTTCTCTTCTCCAGGCTAAATTCTCATGATTACAGAGTTAACCAATTTCATGTTTGAATTATAGTGTGTCTCATACCCTCTGGGTCAGATCTATTAACAAGAAAAGTCAAGGAAACACATATTATGCTGAATATGAGATACATTGGCTTGGCTGTCTTTTTCACAAATTAAGTTAATGAAATAAATGGAGGCATTCAAATGAAATTAAGGCAGAATACACAGGATATATATATATATATATATATATATATAATAACATATGAGCAGTAGGAGTGGTTGTTCCTTGATAATTTCATATATAGTAATTTCTGCAAGGATCAGACTCTCTTTCCTAGTTGCTACTGGAAATTAGGTTCCTGGTGGTGCTGGAAATATTCTCCCCCCCCCCAAAAAAAAGCAGATTCAAATGTCTGAAGAGGTGGCAATGGAATTTCCATAGCCTAACCATCCATGCAACATGTGATTTGAATTGCTCTGTGCTGTGCTCAAGCTTTGCCCACCAAACTACTGGACTGAAAAGATTGTTTTTGAGGAGGGAGTGGAGACAAAATACCCCCTGAAAAAATCTAAATGTACCATTTGTATTTGTTCCCCTTACCCGTTACTCCAGGAACCATTTTCCCATTCTTGTTTGTGACATGGTTCCAGGTAATCAGGGATCACATAATGATGTTGTGTTGTTATGTAGCCAATCAGAATTCAAGAAGCCATCAGAGCACCAACTCTAGTTCTTGGGCTCTTATGGAAATGGTTACTATCATGCCACAATCACTGTCTTCACTACAAATGTGTTGGTGTGGACATTTTGCTGTCAAATGCAGACATGGTGGTGGGGATTATTTCAATGTCTGAAGAACTCACAGGAAGGAAGGACAGGGTGACTGCATTGATTGACAGAAAAAGCTTCAGCCTCTCTCTGGATTTTTATTTATTCATTTCTGTCCCCATGTCTACTGGAGGAAAAAAATGTTTTGTCACCTACACAGGTAACTTCTGTTTGCAAGCAAGCAAGCAAGAAGGATGGAAGGAAGGAAAAGAAAAAAAGAAGTGAGAGCACCAAACCCACGCTAATTAAATTCATATTGCTTTCCTTTCAAAGCTGAGAGAAAGGTGTGGCACAGTGAGTGAGAGAGATAGTAAATCACAGTGTCACTAGTAACAGACACAGCAGAAAACAAAATGAAAAGCTCCATGTGCTGACGCAGAGTCATAAAATTGCAGAACCAAAGAGTTGGAGGTGATGCAGTTCAACTCCATGCAGGGAATCTAAAGGAAGAGCATCCCCAAGAGAAATCTGTCCAACCTCTGCTCCAAAACAGAGGCATTCCAATAGTTAAGAGCTCAAAATAGCACGGGGGGGGAGGGGATTGTCACCGTAGGCTTAGTCTTATTAACTTTTGAATTGTTACTTATTTTAAACTGTGTTTTTAAATTTGGTTTTTAATCTTTTTAACTATTTTGTATGCTTTTACTGTTTTTATGTACAAACTATTGTGAACCGCCCAGAGAGCTTTGGCTGTGGGGCGGTGTAGAAATGGAATAAATGAAATGAAAACCTCCAGTGAGGGAGAGCCCATAACCACTCCTCTAGGTAATTGGTTTTATTCTCAAGCTGTTCTTACCACCAAGAGGTTTCTCCTAACGTTCAGCCAAAATCAGCTATCCCTAAACCCATTTGATCAATTCCTGCCATCCAGGGTAGCGGGCAACATGTTTTTGCTTGTTTCTGTGTAAGATCCCTTTGGGGTATATGAAGAGTGCTCTCATATCCCCACACACCAGTATTCTCTTATCCAGGTTAAATACTCCTGTCTACACCATAATCCAATTTCAGGAGCAATCCTATGCATGTTTAGAAGGGGGAGAAAGGCTTTCAACTCCCAGCATGCCCCAGCTAGCCATGCTGACTGGGGCCTGCTGGGAGTTATAGGGCTTTTTCTGTCTAAACATGCATAGATTTGCACCTTTAATGTCTGTGTTATTGTGCATCTCATACCCTCTGGGTCAGATTTGTTAACAAAGGAATCAAGGAAACACACAGTCTGCTGAATGTGAGATATATTGGTTTTGCTCTCATTTTTTCTATGAATTAAATTAATTAAATCAATGGAGGCATTTAAATGAAATTAAGGCAAAATATGTGGAGCAGTAATGAAGGTGAATATATATCTATATATCTATGTCTATACACAGGCAGTCCCCAGGTTACAAATGAGTTCTGTTCTTAAGAATGTCTTTAAGTCAAATTTGTATATAAGTCGGGACAGCATAGTGTCTATATATTAAAATCGGCATTTACACAAATTGCATAAATTATGCAAATTGCGTAGTATACTACGCTATCTACTCTACGTAAATGACATAGTGCCGGGGAACCCAGAAGTCCATTCTTAAGTATGGGTTGTCTGTAAGTTGGATGTTCTTAACTCGTGGACTGCCTGTATTTATATCTATAGATAGATAGATAGATAGATAGATAGATAGATAGATCCAGAACGTATGAGCAGTGGGAGTGCTTGTTCCTTGCTAATTATATAATAATAATAATAATAATAATAATAATAATAATAATTATTATTATTATTATTATTATTATTATTTATTTTTTACCCGCCTCTCCATCTAGATCAAGGTGGGGAACAACAGAAAATATAAAATATATAAACTAAAACAACACAGTACATACTATTAAAACATCTTAAAACATCTTAAAAACATCTTTAAAACATCTTAAAAGCATCCTAAAATTCCGCCGGATAGGCCTGCCGGAAGAGATCAGTCTTTACGGCTTTTTTAAATTCCAAAAGACTGGCAAGTTGAGAATCTCCTCTGGCAGGCCATTCCATAATCTGGGAGCAGCAGAAGAGAAGGTCCTCTGGGTAATGCTTGTCAGCCTAGTTTTGGCTGACTGAAGCAGATTCTTCCCAGAGGACCTAAGTGTGTGGGGCGGATTGTATATATATATCTCCAAACATTAGGCACTCTTTCCTATTTGCTACTGGAAATTGGGTTCCTGGTAATGCTGGAAATACACACACACACACACACACACACACACCCAATAGAGCTGATTCAAATGTCTGAAGAGGTGGCAACGGGATTCCCACATCTCAGCTACCCATGCCACATAGGACTTGGCTTATTCTGTGAAGCACTCAACCTTGAAAACCACGACATTATATTTTCCAAGATCTAAAGATAGTCTAGGTATGATGATATCCAAACTCTGGTAGGAGAGGAACAAGAAGAGGAAGCTCAGACTTGGCCCACAAAATTGTCAGTCTGAACCAATTATTTGTGGGAGGGGGGAGAGACCAAAATATCCCCTCAAAAACTCCAAATGGACTATTTTTATTTGTTCCCCTTACACTTTACTCCAGGGACCATTTTCCCATTCTTGTTTGTGACATGATTCCAAGCAATCAGGGATCACATCTTGAATGCGGTGAAGTTGTGTGGTCATATAGCCAATCAGATTTGGCTATGTGACAGCATCGGTGAGGGCAAATGAAGTCAGTGGCTTTATCCTCCTTCTGAATGGGGTGGGGGAAGGACATTCTGTGCCATGGAGATTTAATTGGTGTAGGGCAGCAATTATCCCAGTTGCCATAGCATGTATATTTTGATCTCTTTCAACCCCCCGCCCCCATCCCTTGTGGAAAAGGCTTGCTTTGGAGGGGAGGGTGTTAATGGCTCAGTACTAGTTACATACTAGAACACTCTGTTATGCCCTCTGTTATGAGGTATTTTTCATAACATGAGTTACTCTGCTATAGAAATGCATCATTTGCAAACTAGTTTAGTTAAATGAAAAGTTGACACAGAAGTTGAGAGTTCATAGAGGAATAGAGTAAAAGAGATGCTTTTAGGAAGGACTGACAAAAATATATAGAGTATATGAAAAAAGAATCAAATAGGATAACCTTGGTAGAAACTTATAGAAATCTCTGGGACTCATGAAAAGATGATGGAGGAATGAAATAGGATAAATCAACATACTACACTGGAATAGGAATTGAAAATAAAAGATGGAAGATGAAAATTTTGAAATTGATCAAGTTGGGAGAGGGATTATGTGTTACTAATATGTTTTGTTTTGCTTTCTATATGTATTTTTGCTTTTGGAAAATGTAATAAAAATAAATAAATAAATAATAAAGAACAGTAGGCATATGCAAATCAGCAAAACTCAAGCTTGCCAAAGTTCTCAAAATTCCATCTCAAGCTCATTCCGACTCGAGTCCATATTTATTTATTTTTATTTATTTTTTATATTTATACCCTGCCTTTTTTCCTGAAAGGAACCCAAGGTGGCTTACATAATCCTCCTCCTCCTCCTCTCCATTTTATCCTCACAACAACCCTGTGAGGTAGGTTAGGCTGAGAGTCAGTGACTGGCCCAAAGTCACCCAGTGAGTTTCATGGCCGAGCAGGGACTAGAACCTGGATCTCCAGAGTCCCAGTCCAACACTCTCACCACTACGCCACACTGGCTCAGTGTGTTCACAAGCTTTGTTTTTTGGTCTTTTTGCTTGAAAATCCGTGTGTATTTCTGACTGTGTGTATTTCTCCAAATGTATGCATCAACTGCATGTATCTTTGAAATGTATGTATTCTTTTCCCAGTGATTAAAGCATATTTGTGTGCATTTTTCAAATGTACGCACACTCTTGAACACATTTGGGGGTGTCTGTAAATCAGATTGCAAGCTTGGAAATGTACGGACTTCAACCGCTGATTCTGTCTGAGTCTGTATTCCATCTGGAAGCTGAGAGATGGTAAGTAAATCTGGATCAAAACTGAACTGAACTGAATTTCTCATACATCCCTACGAGAATAGTAACTCCCTGTGTTAAACAAAGGCTTTTATGACGCCCAGTATTAGCTTAATCCAGTGATGCACCTAAGATGCTACCAATTTATGTCCAGCTGGCCTGAAAAGGTCATGGCTCAGTGGTAGAGAATTTGCTTTGTTGCAGAAGGTCCCAGGTTCAATCCCTGGCATCTCCAATTAAAAAGATCACAGAGCAGCAGGGACGGGAAAGACCTTCCTGAGACCCTGGACAGCCAATGCCTGTCAGAGGAAACAATGCTGGACTAGATGGAGCAATGGCCTGACTTGGTATAAGGCTGTGCTTTGCACTCAATTACACATATACTGGGAAATGTCCATGCATTTTCAAATTGAAGATTGATGCAGAAACTGGACTGGAATGAACTTATTATTGAATCCATGCACAACTGACATGGACCAGATATTGACCTGATTTGTCCCAGGGACATATTTTTAATGGGACTCGAGACTCGACTCGGGACTCAAGACCAAGGACTCTTCAACATCCCTGGCTGTGCCAGAAGGAGTGGAGAGGAGCGCGATCGCCGGCGAAGAGCACATGGAATTGAGGTGCGCCGCTGCTCAGCCACTATGGACAGCTACCAGGAGTGCAGCCTGCCTGGTCTCTTCTTAACCAGTTCCACACTTTGAATTGTCCAAGACAAAGGCCTCTGCCTGCCTGTTTGGGGTTCCCTGCCTCCTCTGCCTGCCTGGTTATTTTGGGTTTGTCTGCCTGGTCTGTTCTTGCCAAAAGCAGTTGCAGAGTTTTGAAATAAAAAGGCACACTTGTGCCTAGAATTTATTTAAGCCACACATCTGAAGTAGCCTTATTTTGTTGGGGGGAAACCCATTGATTTTAATAGGGACTCGTGGAGTCAGCTTTGGGAGTGACTCGTGACTCGTGACTCGTGACTCGTGAATCACCATTTTGGACCAATGACTCGGACTCGAGACCCAGGTCCAAAGACTCGTGACTCTGACTCATGACTCGAGACCAAGGACTCTTCAACATCCCTGATTTGTCCATCCCTAACAGGACCAGGAAGAAGTCAGCCTCTTGTAGCAGGGCCCACATCAAGGGTTGGCATGATTAGGTGCCTGCCAAGGCCCCGCACCCTAGCATGGGCCAACTGACAAGAGCCTCTTGGAATTGCTCCTCCTCTTCCCCCATTGCAACCAGTACACCTGTCTCTCACTCTGGTCCAGACAATGGTGGTGGTGAGAAGGAAGGAGGAGCAGTAGATGCCATGGCCTCCCTGCTCAATGGCTCTCTGCCTGCCAAGACACTAAGGGGCAGCAATGATGAGAAAGAGGATGAGGAATCACAGCAGCTGGTGACAATGTCAGTGAAAAGTTAGACTCATTGAGGGAGGGGGACCACTGAGGGTGTCTTGCCCAAGGGGTCTCCAAAACATGGAGTCAACAATGTCTTGTAGCCCCCATTGGTGCCCTCCAGATGCTGACTGGTCAAATAACTCCATGTGATGACAACTGAGCCAGAAAGGATGGCATCAGGGCTATTGTGAAAACATAATCGTCATCCATGAGCATAGACCTAGCACTAATGATGACCATGCTTTGTAATTTTTCCTCTTTACTCAACTCCCCCACCCCCACTGGAGCCCTCGAGATGCTGGCTGGTCAAAGAACTCCATGTGATGGCAACTGGGCCAGAAAGGATGGGGTTGAAGCTATTGTGAAAACATAATCATCATCCATAAATAGCAAAAGGATCTAGCATTAGTTATGACCACGCTTTGTAATTGTCCCTCTTTGCTCAACACACCACCACCCCGAGGTACTCGAAGAGAAAAATAACTAGCTTACATGATTGTAAAACACTGATTGTATAGATTCTCAGAGGACTGGGTCGTGCAAAATGCCATTTGTAAGGGGAATCCTCCATTCAACAATGTGTCAGTTTCATTTTCCCAAACTAGGTGCAATACTTCGCCTTTCTTTCTTCCTTTTTTTTTGGGGGGGGGGGTGAACTAAAAGGGGAGGGGCACTTCTCACAAAGATTTTCAGTACTGATGAAAATCATGTCATTTTCAGTTATTTTGTTCTTTGCAGAGGGAGGGAGAAGTACGGTGTGGTGTGAAAAAGGAGCAAAATAGATTGCCCATTCAAAGTGAAGACAGCAGAATGAAGGACACATTGCTCACACTCTCAATTTGCTTTGTTTGCCCTCTATGATGTCACACAAACAATTTTTATTGGTTATGTGCTATTGTGGCGTAGTGGTGAGAGTGTTGGACTGGGACTCGGGAGATCTGGGTCCTAGTCCCCACTCGGCCATGAAACTCACTGGGTGACTTTGGGCCAGTCACTGACTCTCAGGGATGTTGAACAGTCCTTGGTCTCGAGTCACGAGTCGAGTCACAGGTCTTTGGACCTGAGTCTCAAGTCCGAGTCTGAGTCCTTGGTCCAAAATGGTGACTCACAAGTCACGAGTCACGAGTCACGAGTCACGAGTCACGAGTCACTCCCAAAGCTGACTCCACGAGTCCCTATTAAAATCAATGGGGTTGGTTTCCCCCCAACAAAATAAGGCTACTTCAGATGTGTGGCTTAAATAAATTCTAGACACAAGTGTGCCTTTTTATTTCAAAACTCTGCAACTGCTTTTGGCAAGAACAGACCAGGCAGACAAACCCAAAATAACCAGACAGGCAGAGGAGGCAGGGAACCCTAAAGTAGGCAGGCAGAGGGGTTTGGCTTGGACAATTCAAACTGTGGAACTGGTTAAGAAGAGACCAGGCAGGCAGTGGAGGTAGGGAACTCCAAACAGGCAGACAGGCAGTGCCCTTTGTCTTGGACAATTCAACTGTTGAACTGGTCAAGAAGAGACCAGGCAGGCAGAGGAGGCTGGGAACTCCAAACAGGCAGGCAGAGGCAGCCAAACCCAAAATGTCTGACCCTAACCCTAACCCCCCACAACAACACATCAATCAAAATAAATCTCAACACATCATTGGGGCTGCGCTCCTGGTAGCTGCGCTCCTGGTAGCTGTCCATAGTGGCTGAGCAGCGGCGCTCCTCGCTTCCATGTGCTCTTCACCGGTGATCGCACTCCTTCTGGCAAAGCCAGAAGACTCGTCAACAGCCCAGGGATGTTGACGAGTCCTTGGTCTCGAATCCCGAGTCGAGTCTCAAGTCCCATTAAAAATATTGGGACTCGAGTCAGACTCGAGTCAGAGGGGGGACTCAGTCCGACTCACGAGTCGAGTCCTCGTGTCTGAGTCCCCATCCCTGCTGACTCTCAGCCTAATCTACCTCACAGGGTTGTTGTGAGGATAAAATGGAGAGGAGGAGGAGGATTATGTAAGGCACCTTGGGTTCCTTGCAGGAAAAAAGGTGGGGTATAAATATAATAAATAAATAAAAATAAATAAAATTGTGATGTTTCTGTCATCACAAGGGATGGAAAAAATATGTCTGTTTTGCTTTCTTCTGCATTGGAATTCTTTATATCTCAAGTGGTTTCCCTCCTGAATATGAGGACATTGCCAAATTTGGTAAATTCTTATAAAAAATGAAATGAAACAAAATTATCACATATCTGCACTGGCCAAATTCAATAAGGATAGTTATTTCCACTTTGCTGTACCTGCCTGCAATGTAGTTGTGAAAGATGAGGAACCTCTCGGGGGGCGGGGGGGAGGTGTATTATAGAGCAAGAAAACATACAGGAAAGGTCAACTAAAGGCACAATCCTATGACTGCTAGAGAGAGTCTAGAAAAGGTCAGAGCCCCAGCTAAGACCCCAGAAAAGGTCAGAGCCCCATAGAAAAGCTCAGAGCCCCAGCTAAGACCTTGGAAACATGCTCTGAGGTTGGAGCTGGGACTCTGCCCTCGGAGCGCTCCCTCCCTCTGCCCTCACAGCCAGCGTGGCTCTTTCTGCACTGGCTGCGGCTCTGAGGTCAGAAGACTTACCCAGGAGCTGGAGGTTTGTGGGCATTCTGGCCTGGGAGGCAGAGAGGGAAAGGAGAGGGGTTCCACGGGGATACAATGCATCTGGGTGGTGCCTCAGCCTCCTCAGAGACCCTTGGGTGCGTGCTACAAATGTGCTGGGAGCCTGGGAAGATAAGAGGAGATTATTATTGTTTTGCTTTGTTACTAGAAGTCCTTTTAACAACAACAGTGAGGAGAAGGAGAAGTCCTCTCTCAGCTTTCCAAGAAGCTCAAGAAGGTGGAGAGGCTGCAATGGCCAAAAAGGAGAAAATGGTAAAAGAAAGAACACACACACACACACCCCTCTGCCACCTTCAAGGAAGTGATTTTTGTGTGGAAAGGCTGTGAGTGCCATTCAGTTCTGGTACTCAAAAACGAAGTCCTGGGCTCAGAATTCTTAAATTTGAAGCCTGTGCTTTTGCACCAGGTTCCAATCAGAGATGGGAGAGAAAACAACAACAACAACAACAAAATGTATATTAGGGGAAGTGCACAAAAAAAGCGCAAACTCATATTTCGTTAGGAAAATCACTTGCACATATTAGGCAAAGAATGTGTACAAAAATGCATGTATGTGGAGAAATTTGCACAAAACACAAAAATGCCTGCAAATATTCATGCAAACTTAAAACCAACCAACCAAAAAATCCCCCTGAAAGTTCAGGATAAACCGAACATAAGATAGGGAAAACTGAAAAACAGAGAAAATGAAACTGAAAGATTTGTCCACCCAGTTGGACAAAGAAAGAAAAAAAGGAAAAGTAGATCCCACAGGTCGAGAGTCTGCCCAACCCTGTCCCTGTCCCAGGACAATGTTGTTTGTACTGGTCCATTTGTTATTTTGGCGGTGTTCTTTGCTTTCAAATCATGTGCATAAAGCCACGCTGTGGCCTAAGTGTACTCCTTCTTGCGTGGTCTGACCATCAATTCCCAGAGCACCTCTTCATTTCCTCTCCCACCCATTTCTTTTTTTATCTAGATAGCAAATGCAGCTTCATGTGTTTGAGTCACAAACATTCTGTAATAAGTACAGTGAGATCAACTGTGAGATTAAAGATCCTCAAGTATGCTTTTTCTTCTTCTTTTGCCTTTTAGAAACTGTTGTAGCTTGGTTACTAACACAGGCATTCAAGGTGCAGCTGGACAGCCATCTGTCAGGGATGCTTTGACCTGGATTCCGGCATTGAGCAGGGGGTTGGACTCGATGGCCTGGTAGGCCCCTTCCAACTCTTCTTTTCTATGATTCTATGACCAGGTAGAGAAATTGAAGTGGGGGCTCAAAATGGATATTTCCTCCTGCCTGAAAAGTTGGAACCATTTTTGAGGTGGTCTCAGCCCCTGTTGATCTGATCCTGATTCAAAATGGGGCTTGCACACTCTCCCATCTGCTCTTTAGACCTCCCAGATAGCTTTCACCTTACCAAAGCAAAACCATTTTTATTGGTGGTGGTGGGGAGGAATGAATGGTTACAGGCAGCACAGAGGTCTCACTAGCTAACATACTGGAATCCAGGGCCCTCCAATGAAGCCTGAATGGTGGAAGATTCAGGGCAGATTATATATTTATGTATTGTATTTTTAATCCAGCCAATGACAATCATTCTTTGGGCAGATAGCCAGCAGTTTAAAAAATAAAATACAATGCCAGTTGTTAACAGAACAAAATATAATACAAATATTTAGAAGAATATGATACAATACAAAACAGCAGAAGAGAAGAGAAGAGAAGAGAAGAGAAGATAGATGATAGATAGATAGATAGATAGATAGATAGATAATACATAGATAGATAGATAGCCACAAAACTCTAAAAATGAAGCATCTGGGAGAAAATAAAGGTGTTCACTTCACATTGAAAAGATGACAAAATAAGTACCAGGCAATTCTCTTTGGGAAGGACATTCCATATATGGGTTGCCAGAACTGAGAAGGCCCTCTCTCACACTCCAAGCCAGCTGCCTAACTTCCTTTGGCAAGTGCATCCAGAGGAAGGCCTCCAAAGATTGCCTAAAGGTCTGAGCAGATGCATAAAGGAGGAGACATTCCTTTAGATTGTGGCCACCCAGATGTTTTTGCCTATAACTACCATCAGCCATAGCCTGCAGAGTCAATGGTGAGAGATGATGGGTTTTGTAAGCCAACCCATCTGCCAACCTTGCTTTAGATACTCTGGTCCCAAACTGTTTAGGGTATTAAAGGTCACTAGTACCAACATTTGTAATTGGGCTTGGAAATGGACTGAAGCCAATGCAGACAAAGAACCGGTGTCACACGGTCACATCGGCCAGTCTCAGTTAGTAAAAGGAAGGATTTATTCACACAGCACATAGTGAAACTGTGGACTTTGCTACCACAAGATGTAGTGATGGCCACCACCTTGGACAGCCTTAAAGGGAGAATAGAGAAATTCACAGAGAATAAGGCTATCAATAGCTACTAGCCATAAAGGCTGTATGTTATGCCCAGGATCAGAGCCAGTATGCTTGTGAATACCAGTTGCTGAGGAACATGAGCAGGAGGGTGCAGTTGCATTCATGTCCTACTTGTGGGCTTCTCATTGGGGCATCTACTTGGCTATTGTGGGGACAGAATGCTGGACTAGATAGAACTTTGGTCTGATTCAGCATGCCCCTTCTTATGTTTTTATGAGTTCTTATAAATCCTGAAAAACTGTGTCCTAATTTTATTTTCTTCTCTGACACACCAGAGGGTTGTTGTTGTTTTTGAAAAAAATCCCTTCATTCCTATCTCCAGCTGCATCAGCCCCAGAGTCCACAACACCTTGATAGTTTAATGTCACCTGCTTCAATGTTTAGATCCAGGAGAGAGATAGCCTGGCATTGAAAAGGGTGTAGTCCTGAGGGTTCCTCAATACAAAGGGTTCTGTCGATGTATGAATCACATGCTACTAAAAGTCTTGCAACTGCAAAATATCAAATTAAGAAGAGCTTGTTATCAACTCTGTTTCTAAACCCTAATATGAAATAATAGCTTTGCCATCATAGAATGCTTGCCGGCATATCTCTTATCTATCCAGAAGTAGGCCATGCTCTATAGCAGAGATCAGCAACTGGCAGGCCGACGGCTGGCAGCCCTTGATGTGACCTGCTAGGGTGGTATTATCTGCCCCCACTCTTGACTTAGCATGGTTTCAAGCAGACATGGCATGAGGGTTGCCAATAATTCCCCTCCTGTGGGGAAAACAAAGAAATGTGTGGTGGTGGTGTTTTGTGGTTTTGAGTTGGAAGAAAAATAGAAAGATCCTTCCCAAGTTCCCCCCTTTCTCCATCTCCTTTGCCGTTCAAATTGTAACCTGTATTTTCATTTTCAGTTAATGGTTTTCTTGAAAGAAAAAAAAGAAAGGAAGGAAGAAAGAAAGAAAGGAAGAAGGAAAGAAAGGAAGAAAGAAAGAAGGGAAGAAAGAAAGAAAGTCCATCTACATATCCATGTAAGATACAGACATAAGATCCCTGCTGGATCAGAATGAGGCCCACCCTGCTTCCCAATCATGGATCTATGTGAAATTTGTTTCAGGTTTGTTTGTTTTTAACCAGAGCTAGCCCAGAAATTTGCTCAGAATTTGCCCATGGTGTATTATCACATCCTTAGAACTTTACATTGCTGCTGCTTTTTACTTTGGTTTTATACTGTCATTTTAAACTGTTAAGGTACAGTAATACCTTCGATTGCAAGTAACTTGGTTTGAGAGCGTTTTGCAAGACAAGCAAATTATTAAATATTTATTTATTTATTTATTACTTGATATACAAGCGACATCTTGCAATACAAGCGCTGTAGTACGGCTTAAATTAAAAATCTCTATACAAATGTTTTGGGTGGGATTTCGTTTTGATATAAGAGTGTTTTGGATTACAAGCACGTTTCCAGAATTATGCTCTCAATCCAAGGCATGACTGTATTTATACTGTGTTTTGTCACACTGTTGCATGTTGTGGTTTTTACTGTCGTGAACTGCCCAGAAAGCTTTCACTACTGGGCAGTATAGAAATGCAATAAATATAAATGGGTAAACAAAATTTCTGAGCTTGTGCTGTGATTTATGGAACAAAAAAAAAGCATTTGAAAAACAGGTACCTATGGAGAAAAAACTATGGAGAAAAAAAGTGCGGTTTGGGGGGAAATGCACGAAGACATTCTAATCAATGGGGGAAATTGCATACATTAAAAATGATTTATTTTTGACATGTGGAAAAATGTACACACACACACACACACACACACAGACACAGAGTGTTGATAGACCTAACCCTCCTTGCCACACAAGCACTGCTTCATCATTTGATAGCAGCAGGAACTGCATAGTGGGTGTGTCCCAGTCCTGAGGTAATGGCAAATTTTTTGGGGGTATTTAAAACCCATTCTGGATGCATGAGAACAGAAAGGAGCCCTGCTGGTTCAGGGTAAAGGTCCATAGGAACACAGGAAGCTGCCTTATACTGAGTGAGACCATGAGTCCATCCATCTGGCCCAGTATTGTCGACACTGGCCGGCAGCAGCTCTCCAGGGTTTCAGGCAGGAGTTTTCCCAGCCCTATCTGGAGATGCTGCCAGGGATCGAACCCGGGATCTTCCACTCTGCATGCAAAGCAGGGGCTCTACCACTGAGCTATGGCCTCTTCACCCGGCCTAGCATCCTGCTTCCCAGAGTGGCTGACCAGATGCCTCCAGGCAGCCCACAAGCAGCTTACAAAGGCAACATCCTTCCCTCCGGTTCTTTGTTGCTATTCAGTTCTTTGTTGATATTCTGGTATTCAGAGTTACACTACCTCTGAATATGGAAGTTCCATTCAACCATTACAGCTAATAGCCAATGGCTATTACATAGTGCTGTTGCCAATGCCACTTCTGACCCCCCCCCCATCAGTATATTGCAAATAGATGCACCACCACCCACCCTGAGGACACATAATTTGGATATCCCCGTTCTGTAGGGCTTCATCATGCGAAGGAAGCAGCCCTGTGTCCAGAGGAAGCTGGTGGCTCCAATGTTTACAATCATTCCAGTTTGTAGTCTGAACGTTTAAGGAGCTATCCATGTTTCTGAACCTATTTTGGGGCTAGGAGATGGTGTTCAGCACCATGGGTAGCTCCTTTAAAGTTCTGACTGAAACCCAGAGTGGTGAATGCATCACCCCTGTGACACTGGACCACCAGCCTCCATTGCCTGCACCTTGATCATGCCCTGCTCAAACCCTCCATGAAACATCTGGCTCCCCCCCCTCCCTCTCTTCTCTCGCACACACACTATCAAGTCCTTTCCATTTCACATATGAAGAAATGTGTGTATTTAGCTACATTTTCATACATACTAAACTTAAGGTGAAACAAATTTCAGTGATGATGATAATTAAAGCAAACAAACCAAGCCCAAATAACTAAATGAAATTCTCACCCATCTGCACCGGACAAATTCAACAGGGACAGCTATTCCCAGCATGGAGAGAACCATGATGCACCTTCCTGCCACGCAGCTATTGAAGATGAGGAGCCTGTCAGGAAAGGAAGGAAGGAAGGAAGGAAGGAAGGAAGAAGAAGAAAGAAAGAAAGAAAGAAAGAAAGAAAGAAAAGGCAACTCTAATTCAGCACCACAAACAATCCTGAATACACGGGAATTCAAACCCAGACATTGAAGTGCTAAGCACAACAGCCCTGGACCTGGATGGACGTGCCTGGCAATGTTGCTTTCTCCCACATTCATATTCCTGGGGAGAGTGATCCTGAGGCCCCTAGACAGGTTCTAGAGGGCCATAGCAGCATTCACATTCCAAGCTCCGAGGTTGGAAAAAAGCTCTGACCTCAGAGCTGGGGATTTGTGTTTGGATCCCCCTCCTCCCCTCGCAGCCAGTGAGGAAAGAACCACATTGGCTGTGCGACCTCAGAGAAGGGGTGAAGAGGGAGTCCCTGGGGCGGGGTGAGGAGGGCAGGAGAACAGGTCCTGGTTGTATCCTGGTGGTGCTGCAGCCTCCTTCCCTCCCTATCTGAAGCGGCTCGGCTAGACGGCCAGCACTGGGTAGAGTACACAGCTTGAGGGGTAGATTCTGTTCCAGAAAAGGGCATTCCTGCTACATCTGGGGGGGGATGACACATGCTGTCTACAAAGGCTACCACTGACATGCTGAGGATCTGGCTGGTGAGCTGCACTTACGGGCAACTCTTTTAGTGCACATTCAGCTCAATGCATAATTCATTCCAGGGATTGGCTGCTGCAGATATGATGAAAGCCAGTAGCTTAGATGGCTTTGAAAGTGGTTAAGACCAATGCACAGAAGGGAATAGGTCCATCCATGGCTAACAGTCGCCATGTTGGCAAAATTGAGCTTCCATGTTCCAGCCAGGGCACTATGTTTATGAACACCAGTTGTTGGAGAGCAAGGGTTGTTGACACCACGTCTTGCTTGTGGACCTCCCAATGGTTTATGGCTATTACTAATTGGGAAACAATATGGTGGACTCAATGGGCAACAGGCTCTTCTCAGGTTCTCTGTCCTTGATGGTCATTGTGGCTTTAGTCCAGACATGGGAATCCAAATTGAAACCCTTCATCTGTTACAAGTAGGGATGTTGAGGGGCTTTGTTCAGTATGCATTTGTAAGCAAACCAATCGAATCCACATGTACTGCAGTAATGCACAGATTGGAACAAAGTTGTCGTTCAGGGTGCACACTTCTCTGGATTTTGCGATGCAGGTTTCACCTCAAAGCCATGCTCTCTTGGCATAAACTACAGAAGGAGAACTAATATAAGAATTGTAGCAGTGTTTATGCACAAAAATGTGATGGGGAGATGGATGCATAATATTAATTGTGGGACTAGTGTGGCTCACAGAGGTCCACAGCAAACCTACTGAAATTGGTCAACTCTGAGGCTAGGTTCACCGAAGTTCAACAGGAAGAGTGGGCAGTCAAAATTTACAAATGGCCATCCAAAGGTGGAATTAAATCCTTTCACAAGTGCATTAATATGGAAAAGAATGAAGAGGGTGTTGACAGGCGTTGCATGCTGAGCTAACACTGACATGCCTTTGATGCACTAATAGCCCCATCGAAGGGAGGAAAGACAATTAAAGCAATTAGATTGTTCCATATGTGTGAGTGAGCATGGCCTATCTGGGTTGATAATTTATTAGGATCTTAAAATCTCATGCATAAGATATGTCTCATAATTGGATGATTGTCCCAGAGAGCATATAAAAGGACAGGGCACTCAACCTTCCACCAGCATCTTCAGTTGATTCCATTCCTTCAGAAACCAAGTAAGCCCTCTTGTGATCCAGTCTCTTCAGTAAGTCTTGATTTGTTTCTTTGATTATTCTTTGCTCCTACGTGGTTCTGGTGATTGGATCTTGAAAGAGCATGCTTGAGTCTTAAGAATTCCATTCTTTCAAATGTTTCCTTCTCTGATCCTTATTAATCTGGATGAACGTTGGCTGTAGGTCTTAGAACAAGTTCGGAGAACGTGGTTGCCTTATGCCTCAGTAACTAGCATCATAGTGGAATTAATATTCAGTTCCATTTGGTGGCTTATGCACACTCTCTAAATACCCTGATAGTAAAAAAGGGACTGGGATCTCGAAGATTTAGCTAATTTTTGGATATCAATTCCAAGAAGTGACTGTATGGCTGCCAACCAAGCCTTCCTATGAAGAACAGTTGAAAGAGCTGGGCATGTTTAGCCAGGAGAAGAGAAACTGAAGGAGATACGTGATAGCTGTCTTCAAATAGCTGAAGGGCTGTCATGTGGAAGATAAACCAGACCTGTTCTTTGTTGCTCCAGAAGTTAGGGAACTGGAGGCAATTGGTGGAAGCTGCAGGGAAGCAGCTGTCAACTAAATGATAGGAGAAACCTCTTAATGGCCAGGGGAGGCCGCTGACTCCTGTGTCAGTGGGGCTCCTCCTTATCCATTGCAGCTTTTATTCTGAGGTTTAGAGGAGCTATCCACGGTGCTCCATGGTGGTGACCCCAACTTGGGGATGGAGTGAAGCACCATGGGTAGCTCCCCTAAACCTCAGAATAAAAGCTGCAATGGATAAGGAGCCCCACTGACACAGGAGTCCCCAGGCAGCCTCCCCTGCTTAATGGTCAGAGCAGCTGGGCAGTGGAATGCAATGCCTCAAGAGGTGGAGAGGCTGGTTGGCTATCTATCAGGGATGCTGCAGTTGCAAGTTTACTATACAGAGCAGGAAGAGTGGGGCTCGATGACCCCCAAGATCCCTCCCAAGCCTAAAATTTTATGATTCTCTGGTCCGTTGTGCACTTACAGAGCATGAGGCTCATTAGAGTCAGTGGGATGATTTACTTCTAAGCAAACATGCATACAATGGGATTGTAATGCTACAACCCTGGACACACTAATTCACCGGACTCTGTTGGAAATTATTTACAAATAAACATGTAGAGCAGGGCTCTCCAACCTTGGGCCCCCAGATGTTGCTGGCCTACAGCTCCCAGCATACCCAGCCAGCATGGCTTATGGCAAGGGATCCTGGGAGTTGTAGTCCAGCAACATCTGGGGACCCAAGGTTGGAGAGCCCTGATGTAGAGGATTGAGCAGCAAGCCTGCAGATATAAGCATATGTCCATGAAAGTAAGTCCCATTGAAAGCCATGAGATTTCCTTCTATTAAAGTTCTATTAAATTCAAAGGGATCTACTTTTGAGAAAATACGCTTAGGATAAGTCTCCCCACCCCACCCCACCCCCGCAAACACACACACAAACTTGGGAGCAAAATTGTTAGAAAACAGGATTTAAATCCCTGTGTTTAGGATCAAGATGTCTGTATAGTTGCTGAGACATCCATGGATTAAAAAAAATGTATTAAATACTTTATATTGCTATTTCCATACATTTTCATTCAGCTGTGGTAATTAGAGCTGAGCTGACATTTATCTTTCTCAGATTTTTTTGGGGGGGGTTTCTGAGAACATCTCTGAGGTTTTTTTCCCCTCACCCCCTTTTGGGCACTTTTGAAGAATGTTCTCTGAATATTTACCAACTTTTTTTTTAATGGTGGCCACTACCCTCTCACCCAGTGCCACAGAATTGTGCTAGGTCCAGGACATTCTGTCAGATGCAAAATGGGCCATTCCAACACAGTTTCTGTGCTACGGTATTGAATCCTACCCTGAAGAAAATGTTCCGCCCAGCACTAGTTTACCCCCTGTTTCATCTTTCTGTCTCTCTGTCTGTCTGTCCGTCCATCCTTCTCTCCATCCGTCCATCCTTCCATCCATCCAAAAGGTGCTCTAAATGGATGCTGGTGAAAAAAGAGATGGCCGAGTAGGTATGAGAAATTTGTTTCAGTTTGTTCTTGGTCAGAATTTACCCAGTTCACAGTTTCCAGAGCAAACATGGACTCAGATGTGATCTGTGGTGAAGTCTGTACATTTCTGAGCTTGCCATCAGACCAAAAAAAGGAAGAAAAAAATGTGTTCGACAGCACACGTGCATTTGCTAAATGTGCATGAAAAAATTGCATACTTTTGAAAAATGTGCACAAATACCCTTTAATCAATGGAAGAAGAGCATGTACATTTGAAAAATGTGCACAATTGATGTGTACATTTGAAAAATATGCATGGAGTTTGCGGGGGGACCCCAGACAAAGCTCACAATCTGATGCAGAATTGAGTCAAAACAAGCTTCGAGATCGAATTCAGAGAAATTCATTGAGTTTGAGCTTTGCTGATTCACACATCCCTAAATTTATTGTCCCCTGGGTGAAACTCAGGGGACAAATAAATAAATAAAATAAAATTGAGGGTGCAATCCTATACCCCCTTACTTGAGAGTAAGCCTTATTTAACTAAATGGGGACTTACTTCTTAGTAGACAAGACATGTGTCGGATTGCACTGTGAAATGTCCACAGTGTTACTCTATTCGAATGCCCTGCCATGTCAGGAGGTGGCTGTTCTGCATCTGACATTCACTCAAGTTGACTCTAGGCCATGTTGTGTCATTTCAGATCCGAGCCCTCTTCTTTTAAGTAAGATGAGTTTCTATAGACACCAGTCCTACTGTGACCCATGGCGCTACAGACGCCACTCCTCTAGCAGCTGCTACGGAGGCTACGGAGGAGGCTACGGAGGAGGCTACGGAGGAGGCTATGGACGCAGAATTCGCTATGGCAGTGGGAGCTGCTATGGAGGAGGATACGGCCGACGCATCTCCTACGCACCGTCCTGGGGCTATGGTTATGGTAGAGGCAGCCAAGGTTACAAACGTACTTGCTACCAGCCAATAAGCTATGGTGGTGGTTATGGCTATGGCAGGAGTTGCTATGGTGGTGGCTATGGCTCCGGTGGGTACGGTTATGGCAGCCGTGGTTACGGTGGCCTCTACGGCCGTCGCTCTAGCTGCTACCAGCCTTCCTATGGCTATGGATCCAGGCGTGGCAGCATCTGCTACCAGCCTTCCTATGGCTACGGGTCCAGGCGTGGCAGCATCTGCTACCAGCCTTCCTATGGCTACGGGTCCAGGCGTGGCAGCATCTGCTACCAACCTTGTTATGGCTACGGATCCAGGCGTGGCAGCATCTGCTATGACTCATGAAACTAAGGATCTAGGACGCCCTATCCCCAAATCAGAAAGATTGGCTCTGGCAGTTTCTGTGGACCCTGCTAAGCCCTAGTATGGACTTCCTGTGAAACATGAAGAACCAAAGAACCCGACACAGACGCAACCAATGCACAACCAAGCTTGCCAGGTCTGGATTTTCAGAACTGCTGAGCCCTCAAGAATTCCGGAAGGGACTGGTGGGTGCTCAGCACTTCTTTGAACCAGTCCTGCACCTGCAGTACTCAAACCGCACTCTGCCTGCCATGCATGACTGCTTCTGGAACAGGCATCGACAGCATGTCCACTGCAGGCCCAGTGCTTTCTGCTGGGGAAACGTGACAATGGAAACATCCTTCAGGACTTCACCTGTGTCGTGTTACTCAGATTGAAGCTGGCAGTGTTGCAGCGACACAATCTGATTTCTGCTTCCAAACTAATTAAAATCCAGAAAGCTTGCTTTGCATCACAACACTGTTGCTCTGGTTTGGTGTTATTGTCCGTACTTAATGTCTGGTTCTTGCTTTGCTAAAAAAAGAAAAACAAACAAACAAACAAATGCATACAAAGAGAAAGTAGATCTGATATAACAGGGTTATTCAACCTCAGGCCTGGTGGGGCAAATTTCACCCTCCTGGGGTCCTGGTCTGGCTACGTCAAGCCACCCTGAGTTCTTAGCTGAGGTGTGCTGTTGGTGTCATCTGCATCTCACCTGTCCCATTCCACTGGCCCCGCCCCATTTCCCTAACCCCCAACCATTTGGTGGCTTCCTGTTTCCCCTCTCTCCCCATTCTACAAGCTTGAAACATCTCTCCTAAGGCTTAGCTATTGGCAGTAAGCTAAAATATGGTAGTATTTGAGGGGTGAGGGTTGGCACCACTGCTTTTGCCTTTGACCCCACCCATCACTGGAATAGAGCCCCCATGAGCTTCTCCAGAACTGGATTTTGCCCTCAGGCTGAAAGAGGTTAAACAACCCTGTGTCCCTGCTCTACCAGCATGCTTGCAGCCAATGGCCTGTGAATTTAACTTAGTAGTGAAATAGAGCCAAGACAGAGGAGGTGGAGGGACTATGCAGACCCTGTTCTAAGCCAATACAGGCCATAAATTGCCAGAGAGATCCATAGCACAAAGCAAACATGCTATAACGTGCAACCCACTAGTGTGGGATCACCACATCCCTTTTGCCCTGGTGAGTAGTTCCTCAGCAAAGATATAGATAGATAGAAAGATAGATAGATAGATAGATAGATAGATAGATAGATCATACTTTTATTTCCTCCCTCAAGAGGCAAAGACAAACACCCTGGCACAGTTGGGGGGCACAGGAGGGGCCATAGCTCAGAGGTAGTGCATGTGTTTTGCATGCTGAAGGTGCAGGGCTAGTCCAAGAAATTTTGTTGCCTGAGATGAAGGACAAGATGGTGCCTCCTCCCCATTCCACGTATGGAAGCTGGAATGATTGGCAGCTGAAGCTAACTTCAGGAATGCTGATGGACAGTGTCCTCCAGCACACCTGAGGGAGCAGGCTAGTTTAGGAGGGGAAGGTCAGAACAGTGAGGGAGTTCAGGAGGAAACATCCAGGAAGACAGGAAGATGCCATCACCACCCCACCACCCAGCATCTGCTGTCTGATGCCATTTCCTCACTCTGCTTAATGGTAGGGTCAGCCTTGTGAGTCTCCCACACTCAATCCTCAGCAACTCCAGATAACAGGATCTTAGATAGCCATACTGGAAAAGACCCACATTCAAAGCCCCCACAGCTTCTGACAAGCCCCCTGGTCTGTTTTCATGTGTGTGAGGATGGAAATTTACAATAGCATCAAGTTACCATTAAGGGTGAATCAGTTTCTGGTTTGTGTCAGCTTCACATACATTCAGTCATAAACCCATTCCATTCAGTTTCAGCATGTATTCCCATACACAGTTTTCCTGAACATAGGCATCACGATGGTTCCAACCCAACTCAGACTGGACAGCCTTTCAAATAAAGGTAGGGTTTGGCAGCTTCTGGCCCTCCAGATGTTTTGCCATAGCATCTCCGTTGATCCCTCACATTGCCTATGCTGGCTAGGGCTGGTGGGAGTTGTAGGCTAAAACATCTAGATGGCCACAAAGTGTCCACTGCAGTAATAGACAAGACTGTGCAGTAGAGAGGACTGTCTTCTCCTCTGCAGAGTAGGGCACATGGCTACCCTAAACATAAGAACATAGAAGAGCGCTGCTGGATCAGACCAAGGGTCCATCTAGTCTAGCATTCTGTTCACACAGAGGCCAGCCAGCTGCCCACAGGACCCCATGAGCAAGACATGAGTGCAACAGCACCTTCCTGCCCATGTTTCCCAGCAACTAGAGTACATAGACATATTGCCTCTGATACTGGAGGAAGTATATAGGTAATCAGGACTGGTAGCCAATTATTATTATTATTATTATTATTATTATTATTATTATTATTATTATTATTATTGGTAGTGGTAGTAGTAGTAGTAGTAGTAGTAGTAGTAGTAGTAGTAACCCGCCTTTTTCCTAATACTGGGACTCAAGGCGGCTTCACAACATTAAAATTTGTACAATTAAAAAATATAATAGAAAAATACAAAAGTTAAAAATAGAATTAAATTAGAAATAGTATTAAAATTATATAAAATATCACAGCTAAAACAACAGTAAGTATAAGAACAGTGCAAATCCATCAGTTTCTCTTAGGTCCAATTTTTATTCCCCAAACGCCTGCTGGAACAAGAAAGTTTTTGCCTGCTTTCGATAAAATACCAAGGAGCATGCCATTCTAGCCCCCCTGGGAAGGGAGTTCCAGAGTGTTGGAGCAACCACTGAGAAGGCCCTCTGCCGTGTTCCTGCCAGGCGTGCCTGAAATGGTGGCAGAACTAAGAGAAGGGCCTCCTCAGAAGATCTCAAAGTATGGGCAGACTCGTAGGGGAGAATACAGTCTTTCAGATAACCTGGACCCAAGCTATATAGGGCTTTATAGGTCATAACCAGCACTTTGAATTGTGCCTGGAAACAGACTGGGAGCCAGTGAAGCTGTTGTAACAGAGGAGCTGTATGCTCACTCTAACGAGCCCCAGTCAGCAGTCTGGCAGCAGCTCTTTGAACCTGCTGAAGTTTCTGAACACTCTTCAGAGGCAGCCCCATGTAGAGCATGTTACAGTAATCCAAACGGGATGTAACTAAGGCATGTGTCACTGTTTCCAAATCAGACATCTCCAGGAACGGGCACAGCTGGCACACTAATTGTAACTGTGCAAATGCACTCCTGGCCACCGCGGATACCTGGGCATCCAGGTTCAGGGCTGAATCCAGAAATACACCCAAGCTGTGAACCTGTGTCTTCAGGGGGAGTGTAACCCCATCCAACACAAGCTGAATCCCTATTACTTGATCTGCCTTCCAACTGACCAAGAGCACCTCTGTCTTGTCTGGATTAAGCTTCAATTTTTCCCCCCTCATCCAATCCATTACTGCCAACAGATGCCGGTTTAGCACAGCAACAGCTTCTTTGGAATTGGATGGAAAGGAGAATAGAGTTGGGTGTCATCAGCATACTGGTGACACCGAACCCCAAAACTCCGGACAACCTCTCCCAATGGCTTCATGTATATATTAAATAGCATGGGGGACAAACAGAACCCTGAGGAACTCCACAAGGTAATGGCCTGGGAGTTGAACAGAAGTCCCCCAGCACCACCTTCTGGGTCTGCCCCTCCAGGAAGGAATGGAGCCAGTGTAAAACAGTGCCTCCAAGTCCCATCTCAGTGAGGCAGCCCAGAAGAATTCCAAGGTCGATGATGGTATCGAAAGCCACTGAGAGGTCCAGCAGAACCAACAGAGACACACTCCCCCTGTCTAGCTCTTTGAACCTGCTGAAGTTTCCGAACAGTCTTCAGAGGCAGCCCCATGTGGAGCATGTTACAGTAATCCAAACGGGATGTAACTAAGATGTGGCAGGGTCAGGCCCGGTTATTACTTGGATAGGAGACCCCTCCTCTAGTTTCCTGCTTTGAGCAGGGGGTTGGACTCTATAGCCTTGTAGGCTCCTTCCATCTCCATGACCTATGAAATCTATGTGTCACTGTTTCCAAATCAGACATCTCCAGGAATGGGCACAGCTGGCGCACTAGCTTTAACTGTGCAAATGTACTCCTGGCCACCGTGGAAACCTGGGCATCCAAGTTCAGGGCCGAATCTAGAAGTACAACCAAGCTGTGAACCTGTGTCTTCAGGGGGAGTGTAACCCCATCCAACACAAGCTGAATCCATATTCCTTGATCTGCCTTCCGACTGACCAAGAGCACCTCTGCCCCCACTCTTAACTTAGCGTGGTTATAAGCAGACATGGCATGAGGGTTGCCCATAATTCCCCTCCTGTGGGGAAAACAAAGAAATGTGTGGTGGTGGTGTTTTGTTTTTTTGAGTTGAAAGAAAAATAGAAACATCCTTCCCAATTTCCCCCTTTCTCCATTTTCTTTGCCTTTCAAATTGAAATCTGTATTTTCATTTTCAGTTAATAGTTTTCTTAAAATAAAAGGAAGGAAGGAAGGAAGGAAGGAAGAGGAAGAAAGAAAGTCCATCTACATATCCATGTAAGATACAGACATAAGATCCCTGCTGGATCAGAATGAGGCCCACCCTGCTTCCCAATCATGCATCTATGTGAAATTTGTTTCAGGTTTGTTTGCCTTTTTAACCAGAGCTAGCCCAGAAATTTGCTCAGAATTTGCCCAGGGTGTGTTCATACCTCCTGGATCACGGACCTGAACCTGCCCAGAACTGAAGATCCCCCACCAAACTGAAATGAGACAAGTGGCTACTAAGGAGAGGACCTTTTCCGCTGTGGGTGGCACCCTGGTTGTGGAATGTCATCCCCAGACAGGCTCAGCCGGCGCCTGTGTTGTGGTCTTTTTAGCACCAGGTGAAGACCTTTTTTATTCTCCCAGGTATTTTAGCTCTTCAGCTTTTATAGTTTTAAATCTGTTATCTCATCTGTAGAACTTTACATTGCTGCTGCTTTTTACTTTGGTTTTATACTGTCCTTTTAAACTGTTAAGGTATTTCTACTGTGTTTTGTCACACTGTTGCATGTTATGGTTTTTACTGTCGTGAACTGCCCAGAAAGCTTTGACTACTGGGCAGTATAGAAATGCAATAAATATAAATGGGTAAACAAAATTTCTGAGCTTGTGCTGTGATTTATCGAACAAAAAAAAAAAAGGCATTTGAAAACAGGTGAATATGGAGAAAAAAAGTGCATGAAAAAGTGCAGTTTGGGGGGAAATGCACAAAGACATTCTAATCAATGGGCAAAATTGCATACATTAAAAATGATTTATTTTTGATTGTGGAAAAATGTGCACGCACACATACACACACACACACAATGTTGATAGACCTAACCCTCCTTGCCACAACCACTGCTTCATCATTTGATAGCAGCAGGAACTGCATAGAGGGTGTGTCCCAGTCCTGACTGAGGTAATGGCAAAAAATGGTCACATCCGGCCCCGCGACGGGCATCACTTCCGGGGCCGCGACGGGCATCACTTCCAGGGCCGCGACGGGCATCACTTCCGGGGCCGGATGTGACGAGGGCGGCGCCGGCAGCGCGGCGAGCCTCCGCTTACAAACACAAAGGTAGGGGAATGGCGGAGCAGCTCCACGTGGGTCCCTGCCAGGGAGCCGGCAAAGCTGGCTCCCTGGCAGAGAGACGCGGCCCGGCCACTCGCTCTGCGGTCTCCTCGCGCGCTGCCATGCCGGCTCCCGGGAACGAAGCAGCATGGCAGCGCGCGAGGCGACCGCAGAGCGAGCGGCTGCTGGTAAAGGTATGGGGGGGGAGGAAAATAATTTTAAAGAGCGAGCGGAGGAACAGAGGAGTGGCTCCACATGTCTCCCTGCCAGGGAGATGCAGCCCAGCCACTCGCTCTACGGGCGCCTCGCGCTGCTGTGCCGCTTCCCTGCCCGGGAGCCAGCATGGCAGTGCGCCAGGTGCCCGCAGAGCGAGCCGCCGCTGACAAAGGTAGGGAAAAGCGGAGTGGCTCCGGGTAGGGAGGCGGTGCAGCAGCGCGAGGCGCTAGCTGAGCAAGCGGCCGCACCTCACCTCTACGGGGCTCAAGAAAGCAGTGGGAGGTGCTGGCTCAGCGAGCAGCCACACCGCGCAGGGGCTCCCTGACAGGGAGCTGGCCGCCGGCGCCTCCACATGCTTTTAGCATAAATTTAAATTTGAAAGCGGCAGCGGCTCGTGTTGCGAGACTTGCTCGTCTTTCAAATCTAAATTTATGCTAAATTTTACTCGTCTTCCGAGTAGCTCGCAAACCGGGTTACTCGTGATCCGAGGTATTACTGTATTTAAATGAAACTATGCCAGTGTGTGTGTGTGTGTTTCTATGACTGTATGTATCACTCCCTGGGAATCACTACTAATTGGTACCAATTTTACAGTGGGGTCTGGCTACACATAGTGGTGTTGGCAATGCCACTTCTGACCGCCCCCCCATCAGTATATTGCAAATAGATGCACCACCACCCACCCCTGAGGACACACAATTTGGATATCCCCGTTCTGTAGGGCTTCATCTTGCTAAGGAAGCAGCCCTGTGTCCAGAGGAAGCTGGTGGCTCCAATGTTAGTGGGGCCATTTATAATCATTCCAGATTGTAGTCTGAACTTTTAAGGAGCTTTCCATGTTGCTGAACCTATTATGGGGCTAGGAGATGGTGTTCAGCACCATGGGTAGCTCCTTTAAAGTTCTGACTGAAACCCAGAGTGGTGGATGCACCACCCCTGTGACACTGGACCACCATCCTCCATTGCCTGTGCCTTGATCATGCCCTGCTCAAACCCTCCATGAAACATATCTGGCTCCCTCCCCCCCCCTCTCTCTCACACACATACACACACATTTTGCTACATTTTCATACATACTAAACTTAAGGTGAAACAAATTACAGTGATGATAATAATTAAAACAAACAAACACACAAAGCCCAAAGAACTAAATGAAATTCTCACCCATCTGAACCAGGCAAATTCAACAGGGACAGCTATTCCCAGCATGGAGAGGACCATGATGCACATTTCTGCCATAGAATCATAGAATCATAGAAAAGTAGAGTTGGAAGGGGCCTACCAGGCCATCGAGTCCAACCCCCCACTGCAATGCAGGAATCCAGGTCAAAGCATCCCTGACAGATGGCGGTCCAGCTGCTGCACCTTGAATGCCTCCAGATTGGGAGAGCCCACCACCTCCCTAGGTAGTTGATTCCATTGTCTTATTGCTCTGACAGTCAGGAAATTTTTTCTGATGTTTAGGTGGAATCTGGGTTCCTGTAACTTGAGCCCATTATTCCGTGTCCTGCAAACTGAGATGATCGAGAAGAGATCCTGGCCCTCCTCTGTGTGACAAGTACTGGAAGAGTGCTATCATATCTCCCCTCAGTCTCCTCTTCTGAAGGCTAAACATGCCCAGTTCTTTCAGTCCTCTCCTCATAGGGCCTTGTTTCCAGTCCCTTTATCATCCTTGTTGCCCTCCACTGAACCCTCTCCAGTTTGTCTACGTCCTTCTTAAAGTGTGGTGCCCAGAACTGGACGCAGTACTCAAGATGAGGCCTAACCAGTGCAGAGTAAAGGGGAATTATCACTTCATGCGATTTGGAAGCTATACTTCTATTAATGCAGCCCATAATAGCATTTGCCTTCTTTGCAGCCACATCACATTCCTGGCTCATATTTAGTTTGTGATCTACCACAATTCCAAGATCCTTCTCACTTGTAGTATTGTTGAGCCAAGTGCCCCCCATTCTGTAACTCTGCATTTGGTTTCCTCTCCCTAGGTGCAGCACTTGGCATTTATCCCTGTTAAATTTCATTCTGTTGTTTTCGGCCCAGCGCTCCAGCCTATCGAGGTCACTTTGAATTTTGTTTCTGTCTTCCAGAGTATTAGCTGTTCCACCCAACTTTGTGTCATCTGCAAATTTGATAAGCATTCCCCGTACCTCCTCATCCAAGTCATTAATAAAAATGTTGAAGAGCACTGGGCCCAGGACCGAGCCCTGTGGTACCCCGCTCATTACCTCTCCCCAGTTTGAGAAGGAACCTTTGATAAGCACTCTTTGAGTCCGATTCTGTAGCCAATTGTGGATCTACCTGATAGTTGTTCCATCTAGCCCACTTTTAGCTAGCTTGCTAATCAGGATATCATGAGGCACTTTGTCGAAAGCTTTGCTGAAGTCCAGATATATTATGTCCACCGCATTCCCACAGTCCACAAGGGAGATTACCCGATCAAAAAATGAGATCAGATTAGTCTGGCAGGATTTGTTCTTGACAAATCCATGCTGGCTTCTAGTGATCACTGCATTGTTTTCAAGGTGCTTGCAGACTGACTTCTTTATAATCTGCTCCAAAATTTTCCCGGGGATTGATGTCAGGCTGACTGGCCTATAGTTCCCAGGTTCCTCCTTCTTGCCCTTTTTGAAGATGGGAACAAAATTTGCCCTCCTCCAGTCGTCTGGCACTTCACCTGTCCTCCATGATTTCTCAAAGATAATAGACAGTGGTTCTGAGAGTTCTTCTGCCAGTTCCTTTATTACTCTAGGATATAGCTCATCAGGACCTGGAGATTTAATCTCGTTCAGAGTAATCAGGTGCTCCTTGACCATTTGCCTATCAATCTCAAGCTGCAATCCTGCCCCTTCAGTCTGCACTTCAGGTTTGCCCGGGGGGGTCATAGACCCTCTTTTGGTGGGAGAAGACCAAGCCGAAGTAGGAATTGAACACTTCTGCCTTTTCTTTGTCTTCTGTTATCAATTTGCCATCCTCATTGCATAGTTGAACCACCATTTCTTTCCTCTGTCTTTTACTATGCATGTATCTGAAGAAAGCTTTCTTGTTGTTTTTAGCATCCCGTCCTTAGCTCATTCTCAGCTTTAGCCTTCCTTACACTATTCCTGCAGTTCTGTGCTACCTACCTGTACTCTTCCCTTGTAGCCTGTCCAGGGCCGGATTAAGAGCATTATGTGCCTGGTGCTGAGGATTTTGGTGGGCCTTTTTATGGAAATAAATAAAATGAAGATGCAATTTTATATTAAAACAAATTAAATATTTTAATTACCATTAAAGTGCCAAAACAGAAACATATTGAAAATATTTCTTTTTTTGTAAACAATAAGCTTGTTAACTCAATAAAACCGTTATAAATAGAACATTCACAACAACCATTTTTAAATAAACATAAACCATATAAACAGGTAATAACCAGGTCAGGCCTGGTTATTACTTGGATGGGAGACCCCTCCTCTAGTTTCCTGCATGGAGCAGGGGGTTGGACTTGATAGCCTTGTAGGCTCCTTCCAACTCTATGATCTATGAATCTATGAGCCAGACCTGCCTTTAATGTCTCTGCCCCCAGCAAGCTCTGCCCCTTTAACTTTAACACATTCTGTGAAGGTTTAAACAGGACCCTACACACATTCAGCAGAATGCTCCAGACCTTCACCAAATACACACAGGTCAGGAGAGGCAAAACCACGTAGGGAATGGGATGTTGGGGGCAGGGCCAGTGCAATGCATGGGTGAGGGACTTCTGAATAGGGTTGTAGTCTAACCTAATAAAGGTTGCAATCCTATGAACACTTATTTTGGAATAAGCCCCAATGGATACAGTTGGGCTTATTTATTTATTTATATTTATTTATTTAATACATTTTTATACCACCCAATAGCCGAAGCTCTCTGGGCTGGTTTACAACAGTTAAAACCATAAAATACAATATAAAATAAATATAAAATTTAAAACCACAGATTAAAACAAACAACAAAGCAACAGTTACAATAACAGAGTTAAAAACAACTACAAAATTAAAATGATTAAGATGATTAAAATGATTTAAATGCCTGGGAGAATAGAAAGGTCTTCACCTGGCGCCGGAAAGAATACAAAGTAGGTGCCAGGCAAACCTCTTTGGGGAGCTCATTCCATAACCGGGGTGCCACAACAGAAAAGGCCCTCCTCCTGGTAGCAACCTGCCTCATTTCCTTTGGCAGGGGCTCTCGGAGAAGGACTGCTGATGCAGATCTTACAGATAACCTTTTTAATGTCGGTATACCACATAGTTTGAAACTATCTGTTAACAGATTCCATCGATGAGTTGAAGCAGAAAAAAAACAATACAACTGCTGCACAAAATTAAAGAACCAAACTGCAACTGGACAGCTGTTTACGGCATTTTGTCCAACAAGATTAAGTGAATGTGCACAACAAGGAATGTATTCAGCAAGTGGGGTTTTTCCCCAAATTAAGGCCTGCATACCATTATATTTGCCACTCATATTAGATCCATTATCATAAGACTGACCCCTGCAGTCTTTGATGGAAATTCCATTTTCATCCATGAACTGCAAAATAATGTTTGCTAGGTCCATACCAGTGTGTCCGTGCATTGGAATGAATTTCGTAAAACGCTCCACTGGACCACTAGGTAGTACATAGCGAAATATAATTGTTAGTTGATCACAATGTGCTATGTCAGGGGTGGAGTCAACAGAAATTGAATAATATTTGGCTTCTTTTATCTCGTTTATGATTTGCTGCAGCACTTGCTGACCAATCAGTTCAATAAACTCATCACATATCATTGATGATAAGTACCTCCACGTTTTTTAACCTCTAGGGCAGTCTTCCCCAACTGGGGCCCTTCCAAATGTTTGGGGCCCCAGCTCCCATCTTCCCCAGCCACTGGCCATGCTGCCTGAGGCAAATGAGAACTGTAGTCCAAAATATCCAAGAGGGATATTTGGTGAACTCTGTTCTCTGGGGTTTTTCAAAATAAAACTTAAAATGCCACACAATTCCCCATGAAAGCGCATGTGCGCACGCACACACACACACACACACACACACACACACAGAGTATTAGCCAAGCAGGTGACATTTTGCAGGCGGCAGGAGGATCAACACCCCCAAAAGGCAGACACACACACCCACAAACACACAGTCCTCTCTTACGTTCAGTTTGGCTCACAAAAGAGGGAAAGCCCTTTTACAGAAAAAAAGGAGGAGGAGAAGGAGAACTTGCAGATCAAAAGAGTCAAACTTTTGAACCTTACCTGTGCAGAGCAGGGCCATCAGGACCAGCGGCAGGTAAAGACCATCCCAGAGGTTTGTCCCATAGCAAGCAGAAGTCATGGTGGAGATTTTGGAGGCGGGTGGGCAGAGAGGGGTCGCTTGATGGAGCAAAAACTCAAAAACTCCTGCAGCTCATCAGTAAGGGTCTTCCCAATTTTCCCCAAATTATTTATTAAAAAAAAAAAAAGCAGCCACAACAAAAAGCCAGGAAGCTTTGCTTGACCAAGAATAATTGTGTTGTTCTTGTTGCTTTGTTTCGTTTTTTTTTTTTTGTTGTTGTTAAACTAGCATTTGAACAATTGAGCTGCGAATCAGAAAGATCTTTTGCTCGAGGCTGGAGAGAGAGGTCCCTTCTAAATCTGAATATTACAGACCCTAGCAAGCCCCCCATGTGCTTCAACAAGAAGTTCTCACAAAGAAATGTAGTAACAGTGATTGAAATGCAAAAAGCTGCCGAAATGCTAATTTGAGAACAACAGTTCTTGCTAGGTCTTGCCTCAAGCCTGTAATGCAGATGTGCTTAGAACACCTTTCTAATCTTGAAAAAATCATTAATTATGCTGAATGATAATGATCAGAGCTAACTCGAAGGGGGGAAAAATCCCGCCGCGCGTCCCTATAATTGTGGGCCTGTTTTCTGGTAGGGGCCTGGGGCTGCAGCTCCAATAGCCCCTATCTTAATCCGGCCCTGAGCCTGTCCTTCCTTCCACTTCCTATACGTGTCCTTTTTTTGTTTTCAGGTCATCTTTGAGTTTATTGTGAAGCCACATTGGCTTCTTCTGTTGCCCTCTGCCTTTTTTCCTTGTGCGAATTGTTTGCAATTGTGCCTTTAAAATTTCCTTTTTTAAAAACTCCCACCCATCCTGGGCTCCTTTTCTCATTAGAGTCGCTTGCCATGGGACCTTACTTATCATTGTTCTGAGTTTGTTAAAATTGGCTTTCCTAAAATCCAGGGTATGTGTTTGGCTACACTCAGCTTTTGCTCCCCTTAGATTCAAGAACTCAAGTATAACATGGTCACTTCCCCCCAGAGTTCCCGAAAAAGCCACTTTATCCACTAACTCGTCTCTGTTGCTATTGTTGCTAACTCGTCTCTGTTGCTATGCAGCTATTGAAGACAAAGAGCCTGTCAGGGAAAGAAAGAAAGAAAGAAAGAAAGAAAGAAAGAAAGAAAGAAAAGGCAACTCTAATTCAGCAACACAAACAATCCCGAATACACGGGAATTCAAACCCAGACATTGAAGTGCTAAGCACCACAGCCCTGGACCTGGATGGACGTGCCTGGCAATGTTGCTTTCTCCCACATTCATATTCCTGGGGAGAGTGATCCTGAGGCCCCTAGACAGGTTCTAGAGGGCCATAGGAGCATTCACATTCCAAGCTCCGAGGTCGGAAAAGAGCTCCGACCTCGGAGCTGGGGATTCGTGTTCGGATCCCCCTCCTCCCCTCGCAGCCAGCGAGGAAAGAACCACATTGGCTGAGCGACCTCAGAGAAGGGGTGAAGAGGGAGTTCCTGGGGCGGGGTGAGGAGGGCAGGAGAACAGGTCCTGGTTGTATCCTGGTGGTGCTGCAGCCTCCTTCCCTACCTATCTGAAGCGCCTCGGCTAGACGGCCAGCACTGGGGATAGGACACAGCTTGAGGGGTAGATTCTGTTCCAGAAAAGGGCATTCCTGCTACATCTGGGGGTGGATGACACATGCTGTCTACAAAGGCTACCACTGACATGCTGAGGATCTGGCTGGTGAGCTGCACTTACGGGCAACTCTTTTAGTGCACATTCAACTCAATGCATAATTCATTCCAGGGATTGGCTGCTGCAGATTTGATGAAAGCCAGTAGCTTAGATGGCTCTGAAAGTGGTTAAGACCAATGCACACAGGGGAATAGGTCCATCCATGGCTAACAGTCGTCATGTTGGCAAAATTGAGCTTCCATGTTGCAGGGCACTATGTTTATGAACACCAGTTGTTGGAGAGCAAGGGTTGTTGACACCACGTCTTGCTTTTATTCCTCCCAATGGCTTATGGCTATTACTAATTGGGAAACAATATGGTGGACTAAAAGGGCAACAGGCTCTTCTCAGGCTCTCTGTCCTTGATGGTCATTGTGGATTTAGTCCAGACATGGGAATCCAAATTAAAACCCTTCATCTGTTACAAGTAGGGATGTTGAGCGGCTTTGTTCAATATTCATTTGTATGCAAACCAACCTAACCCACACTCCCTGCAGTAATACACAGATTGGAACAAAGTTGTCCTTCAGAGTGCACACTTCTCTGGATTTTGCGATGCAGGTTTCACCACAAAGCCATGCTCTCTTGGCATAAACTACAGAAGGAGAACTAATATAAGAATTGTAGCAGTGTTTATGCACAAAAATGTGATGGGGAGATGGATGCATAATATTAATTGTGGGACTAGTGTGGCTCACAGAGGTCCACAGCAAACCTACTGAAATTGGTCAACTCTGTGGCTTGGTTCACCCAAGTTCAACAGGAAGAGTAGGCAGTCAAAATGTACAAATGGCCATCCAAAGGTGGAATTAAATCCTTTCACAAGTGCATCAATATGGAAAAGAATGAAGAGGGTGTTGACAGGCGGTGCCTGCTGAGCTAACACCGACATGCCTTTGATGCACTAATAGCCCCATCGAAGGGAGGAAAGACAATTAAAGCAATTAGATTGTTCCATATGTGTGAGTGAGCATGGCCTATCTGGGTTGATAATTAATTAGGATCTTAAAATCTCATGCATTAGAGATGTCTCATAATTGAATGATTGTCCCAGAGAGCATATAAAAGGACAGGGCACTCAACCTTCCACCAGCATCTTCAGTTGATTCCAGTCCTTCAGAAACCAAGTAAGTCCTCTTGTGATCCAGTCTCTTCAGTAAGTGTTAAAATGTTTCTTTGATTATTCTTTGCTCCTACGTGGTTCTGGTGGTTGGATCTTGAAAGAGAATGCTTGAGTCTTATTTTATTCTGAGGTTTAGAGGAGCTATCCATGGTGCTCCATGGTGGTAACCCCATGTTGGGGATGGAGTGCAGCACCATGGATAGCTCCTCTAAACCTCAGAATAAAAGCTGCAATGGATAAGGAGCCCCACTGACACAGGAGTCCCCAGGCAGCCTCCCCTGCTTAATGGTCAGAGCAGCTGGGCAGTGGAATGCAATGCCTCAAGATGTGGAGAGGCTGGTTGGCTATCTATCAGGGATGCTGCAGTTGCAAGTTTACTGTACAGAGCAGGAAGAGTGGGGCTCGATGACCCCCAAGATCCCTCCCAAGCCTAAAATTTTATAATTCTCTGGTCCGTTGTGCACTTGCACTGGCATGAGGCTCATTAGAGTCAGTGGGATGACTTACTTCTAAGCAAATATTCATACGATGGGATTGTAATGCTACCACCCTGGACACACTAATTCACCGGACTCTGTTGGAAATTATTTACAAATAAACATGTAGAGCAGGGCTCTCCAACCTTGTGCCCCCAGATGTTGCTGGCCTACAGCTCCCAGCATACCCAGCCAGCATGGCTACTGGCAAGTGATCCTGTGAACTTTAGTCCAGCAACATCTAGGGACCCAAGGTTGGAGAGCCCTGATGTAGAGGATTGAGCAGCAAGCCTGCAGATATAAGCATATGTCTATGAAAGTAAGTCCCATTGAAATCCATGAGATTTCCTTCTATTAAAGTTCTATTAAATTCAAAGGGATCTACTTTTGAGACAATACGCTTAGAATCATAGAATCATAGAAAAGTAGAGTTGGAAGGGGCCTACAAGGCCATCGAGTCCAACCCCCTGCTCAATGCAGGAATCCAGGTCAAAGCATCTCTGACAGATGTCTGTCCAGCCGCACCTTGAATGCCTCCAGACTGGGAGAGCCCACCACCTCCCTAGGTAGTTGATTCCATTGTCTTATTGCTCTGACAGTCAGGAAATTTTTCCTGAAGTTTAGGTGGAATCTAGGTTCCTGTAACTTGAGCCCATTATTCCGTGTCCTGCAAACTGGGATGAACGAGAAGAGATCTTTGCCCTCCTCTGTGTGACATCCCTTCAAATACTGGAAGAGTGCGATCATATCTCCCCTCAGTCTCCTCTTCTGAAGGCTAAACAAGCCCAGTTCTTTCAGTCTCTCCTCATAGGGCCTTGTTTCCAGTCCCTTTAGGATAAGTCTCCCACCCCACCCCGCAAACACACACACAAACTTGGGAGCAAAATTGTTAGAAAACAGGATTTAAATCCCTGTGTTTAGGATCAAGATGTCTGTATAGTTGCTGAGACATCCATGGATTAAAAAAAATGTATTAAATACTTTATATTGCTACTTCCATACATTTTCATTTGGCTGTGGTAATTAGAGCTGAGCTGACATTTCTCTTTCTCAGATTTTTTTGGGGGGGGGGTTTCTGAGAACATCTCTGAGGTTTTTTTTCCCTCACCCCCTTTTGGGCACTTTTGAAGAATGTTCTCTGAATATTTACCAACTTTTTTTTTAATGGTGGCCACTACCCTCTCACCCAGTGCCACAGAATTATGCTAGGTCCAGGATATTCTGTCAGATGCAAAATGGGCCATTCCAACACAGTTTCTGTGCTACGGTATTGAATCCTACCCTGAAGAAAATGTTCCGCCCAACATTAGTTTACCCCCTGTTTCATCTTTCTGTCTCTCTGTCTGTCTGTCCGTCCATCCTTCTCTCCATCCGTCCATCCTTCCATCCATCCAAAAGGTGCTCTAAATGGATGCTGGTGAAAAAAGAGATGGCCGAGTAGGTATGAGAAATTTGTTTCAGTTTGTTCTTGGTCAGAATTTACCCAGTTCACACTTTCCAGAGCAAACATGGACTCAGATGTGATCTGTGGTGAAGTCTGTACATTTCTGAGCTTGCCATCAGACCAAAAAAAGGAAGAAAAAAATGTGTTCGACAGCACACGTGCATTTGCTAACTGTGCATGAAAAAATTGCATACTTTTGAAAAATGTGCACAAATACCCTTTAATCAATGGAAGAAGAGTATGTACATTTGAAAAATGTGCACAATTGATGTGTACATTTGAAAAATATGCATGGAGTTTGCGGGGGGACCCCAGACAAAGCTCACAATCTGATGCAGAATTGAGTCAAAACAAGCTTCGAGATCGAATTCAGAGAAATTCATTGAGTTTGAGCTTTGCTGACTCACACATCCCTAAATTTATTGTCCCCAGGGTGAAACTCAGGGGACAAATAAATAAATAAAATAAAATTGAGGGTGCAATCCTATACCCCCTTACTTGAGAGTAAGCCTTATTTAACTAAATGGGGACTTACTTCTTAGTAGACAAGACATGTGTCGGATTGCACTGTGAAATGTCCACAGTGTTACTCTATTCGAATGCCCTGCCATGTCAGGAGGTGGCTGTTCTGCATCTGACATTCACTCAAGTTGACTCTAGGCCATGTTGTGTCATTTCAGATCCGAGCCCTCTTCTTTTAAGTAAGATGAGTTTCTATAGACACCAGTCCTACTGTGACCCATGGCGCTACAGACGCCACTCCTCTAGCAGCTGCTACGGAGGCTACGGAGGAGGCTACGGAGGAGGCTACGGAGGAGGCTACGGAGGAGGCTATGGACGCAGAATTCGCTATGGCAGTGGGAGCTGCTATGGAGGAGGATACGGCCGACGCATCTCCTACGCACCGTCCTGGGGCTATGGTTATGGTAGAGGCAGCCAAGGTTACAAACGTACTTGCTACCAGCCAATAAGCTATGGTGGTGGTTATGGCTATGGCAGGAGTTGCTATGGTGGTGGCTATGGCTCCGGTGGGTACGGTTATGGCAGCCGTGGTTACGGTGGCCTCTACGGCCGTCGCTCTAGCTGCTACCAGCCTTCCTATGGCTATGGATCCAGGCGTGGCAGCATCTGCTACCAGCCTTCCTATGGCTACGGGTCCAGGCGTGGCAGCATCTGCTACCAACCTTGCTATGGCTACGGATCCAGGCGTGGCAGCATCTGCTACTGACTATGAAACTAAGGATCTAGGACGCCCTATCCCCAAATCTGAAAGATTGGCTCTGGCAGTTTCTGTGGACCCTGCTAAGCCCTAGTATGGACTTCCTGTGAAACATGAAGAACCAAAGAACCCGACACAGACGCAACCAATGCACAACCAAGCTTGCCAGGTCTGGATTTTCAGAACTGCTGAGCCCTCAAGAATTCCGGAAGGGACTGGTGGGTGCTCAGCACTTCTTTGAACCAGTCCTGCACCTGCTTTACTCCAACCGCACTCTGCCTGCCATGAATGACTGCTTCTGTAAGGGACATCGACAGCATGTCAATGCAGGCCCAGTGCTTTTTGCTGGGGAAACGTGACAACGGAAACATCCTTCAGGACTTCACCTGTGTTGTGTTACTCAGATTGAAGCTGGCAGTGTTGTAGCGACACAATCTGATTTCTGCTTCCAAACTAATTAAAATCCAGAAAGCTTGCTTTGCACCACAACACTGTTCCTGTGGTTTTGTGTTATTGTCCGTACTCAATGTTGGTTCTTGCTTCGCTAAAAAACAAAAACAAAAACAAACAAGCAAACGCCTACAAAGAGAAAGTAGATCTTATATTAAGGTATTCAACCTCAGGCCCGGTGGGGCAAATTTCACCCTCCTGGGGTCCCGGTCTGGCTACGTCAAGCCACCCCCTTAGTTCTAAGCTAAGGTGTGCTGTTGGTGTCATCGGCATCTCATCTGTCCCATTACCACCAATCATTTGGTGGCTTCCTGTCCACTCTCCCCCATTCTACAAGGTTGAAACATCTCTCCTAAGGCTTAGCTATTGGTAGTAAGCTAAAATATGGCAGTATTTGAGGGGTGGGGGTTGGCACCACCGCTTTTGCCTTTGACCCCACCCATCACTGGAATAGAGCCCCCATGAGCTTCTCCAGAACTGGATTTTGCCCTCAGGCTGAAAGAGGTTAAACAACCCTGTGTCCCTGCTATACCAGCATGCTTGCAGCCAATGGCCTGTGAATTTAACTTAGTAGTGAAATAGAGCCAAGACAGAGGAGGTGGTGGGACTATGCAGACCCTGTTCTAAGCCAATACAGGCCATAAATTGCCAGAGAGATCCATAGCACAAAGCAAACAGGCTATAACGTACAACCCACTGGTGTGGGATCACAACATCCCTTTTGCCCTAATTTTCTCAGCAAAGAGATAGATAGATAGATAGATAGATAGATAGATAGATAGATAGATAGATCATACTTTTATTTCCTCCCTCAAGAGGCAAAGACAAACACCCTGGCACAGTTGGGGGGCACAGGAGGGGCCATAGCTCAGAGGTAGTGCATGTGTTTTGCATGCTGAAGGTGCAGGGCTAGTCCAAGAAATTTTGTTGCCTGAGATGAAGGACAAGATGGTGGTGCCTCCTCCCCATTCCATGTATGGAAGCTGGAATGATTGGCAGCTGAAGCTAACTTCAGCAATGCTGATGGACAGTGTCCTCCAGCACACCTGAGGCAGCAGGCTAGTTTAGGAGGGGAAGGTCAGGTTTTGTGGCATACACTGCTCTGTTCTCCAACAGAACAGTGAGGGAGTTCAGGAGGAAACATCCAGGAAGACAGGAAGATGCCATCACCACCCCACCACCCAGCATCTGCTGTCTGATGCCATTGCCTCACTCTGCTTAGTGGTAGGGCCAGCCTTGTGAGTCTCCCACACTCAATCCTCATCAACTCCAGATAAAAGGATCTTAGATAGCCATACTGGAAAAGACCCACATTCAAAGCCCCCACAGCTTCTGACAAGCCCCCTGGTCTGTTTTCATGTGTGCGAAGATGGAAGGTTACAATAGCATCAAGTTACCATTAAGGGTGAATCAGTTTCTGGTTTGTGTCAGCTTCACATACATTAGTCATAAACCCATTCCATTCAGTTTCAGCATGTATTCCCGTTATACCCAGTTTTCCTGAACATATGCATCACGATGGTTCCAACCCAACTCAGACTGGGCAGTCTTTCAAATAAAGGTAGGGTTTGGCAGCTTCTGGCCCTCCAGATGTTTTGCCATACATCTCCATTGATCCCTCACATTGCCTATGCTGGCTAGGGCTGGTGAAAGTTGTAGGCTAAAACATCTAGATGGCCACAAAGTGTCCACTGCAGTAATAGACAAGACTGTGCAGTAGAGAGGACTGTCTCCTCCTCTGCAGAGTAGGGCACATAGCTACCCTAAACATAAGAACACAAGAAGAGCCCTGCTGGATCAGACCAAGGGTCCATCTAGTCTAGCATTCTGTTCACACAGAGGCCAGCCAGCTGCCCACAGGACCCCATGAGCAAGACATGAGTGCAACAGCACCTTCCTGCCCATGTTTCCCAGCAACTGGAGTACATAGACATATTGCCTCTGATACTGGAGGAAGTATATAGGTAATCAGGACTGGTAGCCAATTATTATTATTATTAGTAGTGGTGGTAGTAGTAGTAGTAGTAGTAGTAACCCGCCTGTTTCCCAATACTGGGACTCAAGGTGGCTTCACAACATTAAAATTTGTACAATTAAAAAATATAAATAGAAAAATACAAAAGTTGAAAATACAATTAAATAAGAAATAGTATTAAAATTATATAAAATATCACAGCTAAAACAACAGTAAGCATAAGAACAGTGCAAATCCATCACTTTCTCTTAGATCCAATTTTTATTCCCCAAACGCCTGCTGGAACAAGAAAGTTTTTGCCTGCTTTCGATAAAATACCAAGGAGGGCGCCTTCCTAGCCCCCCTGAGAAGGGAGTTCCAGAGTGTTGGAGCAACCACTGAGAAGGCCCTCTGCCGTGTTCCTGCCAGGCGTGCCTGAAATGGTGGTGGAACTAAGAAAAGGGCCTCCTCAGAAGATCTCAAAGTATGGGCAGACTCGTAGGGGAGAATACGGTCTTTCAGATAACCTGGACCCAAGCTATATAGGGCTTTATAGGTCATAACCAGCACTTTGAATTGTGCCTGGAAACAGACTGGGAGCCAGTGAAGCTGTTGTAACAGAGGGGTTGTTGTATGCTCCCTGTAGCCAGCCCCAGTCAGCAGTCTGGCGGCAGCTCTTTGAACCTGCTGAAGTTTCCGAACAGTCTTCAGAGGCAGCCCCATGTGGAGCATGTTACAGTAATCCAAACGGGATGTAACTAAGACGTGGCAGGGTCAGGCCCGGTTATTACTTGGATAGGAGACCCCTCCTCTAGTTTCCTGCTTTGAGCAGGGGGTTGGACTCTATAGCCTCGTAGGCTCCTTCCATCTCCATGACCTATGAAATCTATGTGTCACTGTTTCCAAATCAGACATCTCCAGGAACGGGCACAGCTGGCGCACTAGCTTTAACTGTGCAAATGCACTCCTGGCCACCGTGGAAACCTGGGCATCCAAGTTCAGGGCTGAATCTAGAAGTACAACTAAGACATTCTAATCAATGGGCAAAATTGCATACATTAAAAATGATTTATTTTTGATTGTGGAAAAATGTGCACAAGCGCGCACACACACACACACACACACACACACAATGTTGATAGACGTAACCCTCCTTGCCACAACCACTGCTTCATCATTTGATAGCAGCAGGAACTGCATAGAGGGTGTGTCCCAGTCCTGACTGAGGTAATGGCAAAAAAACGGTATTTTATACCCATTCTGGATGCATGAGAACAGAAAACAGCCCTGCTGGATCAGGGTAAAGGTCCATAGGAACACAGATGCTGGCTTATACTGAGTGAGACCATGGGCTTGTTAGCACGACATGGGAACCGCAAGTCCCCCGCGGTTCCCGTGTCGTGTGTACGCCGACTGGGGGTGCTCCCGCGGAACAGCCACGGGCAGGAATCATGCAAAGTGACCATGGTCGGTAGAGGGGTAAGCCCCTACCGCGTGTGGCCACCGTGCTGTGCGAACAGCGGGCGGCCATCCTGCGGGGTCCGCACAGAGGCGACAGCCCAGAGCGGCCGTAGCTGCTACCGCTCCAGACTGTGGGGCAAACGGCCCCTCTGGGCATCCCGAATGGAACCTCCCCTAGCGCCGGGAGGCCAGCAGTGCGGTGCGGGGACTGCGGGGTCCGTCCACGTGCACGGGGCGCAGGTTGTCTGCAGCACCCCGCCAGACCCCGCAGATGGCCCTGTGGTGCCTCCCCCACCCACAGCCTGGGTCGTGCGAACCGGCCCCATGAGTCCATCCATATGGCCCAGTATTGTTGACACTGACTGGCATCAGCTCTCCAGGGTTTCAGGCAGGAGTTTTCCCAGCCCTATCTGGAGATGCCGGGGATCGAACCCGGGATCTTCCACACCGCATGCAAAGCAGGGGCTCTACCACTGAGCTATGGCCACTTCACCCGGCCTAGCATCCTGTTTCCCAGAGTGGCTGACCAGATGCCTCCAGGCAGCCCACACAAGCAGCTTACAAAGGCAACATATTTCCCTCTGGTTCATTGTTGCTATTCAGTTCTTTGTTGATATTCTGGTATTCAGAGTTACACTACCTCTGAATATGGAGGCTCCATTCAGCCATTACAGCTAATAGCCAACGGCTAGACCTCTCTTCCTTCTCTAATCCCCTTTTTAAGCCACCTAAGCCAGTGACCATCAGCTCTGTCATGAGTTGAAATTTAATATGCCTGTAATGTGGAAACATGCATATATTTAAATAAAACTATGCCGGTGTGTGTGTGTGTGTGTGTGTGTTTGTATGTATCTCTCCCTGGGAATCACTACTAATTGGTACCAATTTTACAGTGGGATCTGGCTACACATACTGGTGTTGGCAATGCCACTTCTAACCCCCCCATCAGTATATTGCAAATAGATGCACCACCACCCACGCTGAGGGCACACAATTTGGATATCCCCGTTCTGTAGGGCTTCATCTTGCTAAGGAAGCAGCCCTGTGTCCAGAGGAAGCTGGTGGCTCCAATGTTTACAATCATTCCAGGTTGTAGGCTGAACTTTTAAGGAGCTATCCATGTTGCTGAACCTATTTTGGGGGAGGAGATGGTGTTCAGCACCATGGGTAGCTCCTTTAAAATTCTGACTGAAACCCAGAGTGGTGGATGCACCACCCCTGTGACACTGGACCACCAGCCTCCATTGCCTGTGCCTTGATCATGCCCTGCTCAAACCCTCCATGAAACATATCTGGATCCCTCCCCCCCCCTCTCTCCCACACACACATTTCGCTACATTTTGATACGTACTAAACTTAAGGTGAGACAAATTACAGTTATGATAATAATTAAAACAAACAAACACACACACAAAGCCCAAAGAACTAAATGAAATTCTCACCCATCTGAACCAGACAAATTCAACAGGGAAAGCTATTCCCAGCATGGAGAGGACCATGATGCACCTTTCTGCCTTGCAGCTATTGAAGACAAGGATCCTGTCAGGGAAAGAAAGAAGAAGAAAGAAAGGAAGGAAGAAAGAAAGAAAGAAAGAGAAAGAAAAGGCAACTCTAATTCAGCAACACAAACAATCCTGAATACATGGGGATTCAAACTCAGACATTGAAGTGCTAAGCACAACAGCCCTGGACCTGGATGGACGTGCCTGGAAATGTTGCTTTCTCCCACATTCAAATTCCTAGTCAGAGTGATCCTAAGGCCCCTAGACAGGTTCTAGAGGTCCATAGGAGCATTCACATTCCAAGCTCCGAGGTCGGAAAAGAGCTCCGACCTTGGAGCTGGGGATTCGTGTTTGGATCCCCCTCCTCCCCTCGCAGCCAGCGAGGAAAGAACCACATTGGCTGAGCGACCTCAGAGAAGGGGTGAAGAGGGAGTTCCTGGGGCGGGGTGAGGAGGGCAGGAGAACAGGTCCTGGTTGTATCCTGGTGGTGCTGCAGCCTCCTTCCCTCCCTATCTGAAGCGCCTCAGCTAGACGGCCAGCACTGGGGATAGGACACAGCTTGAGGGGTAGATTCTGTTCCAGAAAAGGGCATTCCTGCTACATCTGGGGGGGGGGATGACACATGCTGTCTACAAAGGCTACCACTGACATGCTGAGGATCTGGCTGGTGAGCTGCACTTACGGGCAACTCTTTTAGTGCACATTCAACTCAATGCATAATACATTCCAGGGATTGGCTGCTGCAGTGCAGATATGATGAAAGCCAGTAGCTTACATGGCTCTGAAAGTGGTTAAGACCAATGCACACAGGGGAATAGGTCCATCCATGGCTAACAGTCGTCATGTTGGCAAAATTGAGCTTCCATGTTCCAGGGCACTATGTTTATGAACACCAGTTGTTGGAGAGTAAGGGTTGTTGACACCACGTCTTGCTTGTGGACCTCCCAATGGCTTATGGCTATTACTAATTGGGAAACAATATGGTGGACTAAAAGGGCAACAGGCTCTTCTCAGGCTCTCTGTCCTTGATGGTCATTGTGGATTTAGTCCAGACATGGGAATCCAAATTAAAACCCTTCATCTGTTACAACTTGTAACAGATGAATGGATGTTGAGGGGCTTTCTTCAGTATGCATTTGTATGCAAACCAACCTAATCCACACTCCCTGCAGTAATACACAGATTGGAACAAAGTTGTCCTTCAGAGTGCACACTTCTCTGGATTTTGTGATGCAGGTTTCACCACAAAGCCATGCTCTCTTGGCATAAACTACAGAAGGAGAACTAATATAAGAATTGTAGCAGTGTTTATGCACAAAAATGTGATGGGGAGATGGATGCATAATATTAATTGTGGGACTAGTGTGACTCACAGAGGTCCACACCAAACCTACTGAAATTGGTCAACTCTGAGGCTAGGTTCACCTAAGTTCAATAGGAAGAGTGGGCAGTCAAAATGTACAAATGGCCATCCAAAGGTGGAATTAAATCCTTTCACAAGTGCATCAATATGGAAAAGAATGAAGAGGGTGTTGACAGGCGTTGCATGCTGAGCTAACACCGACATGCCTTTGATGCACTAATAGCCCCATCGAAGGGAGGAAAGACAATTAAAGCAATTAGATTGTTCCATATGTGTGAGTGAGCATGGCCTATCTGGGCTGATAATTTATTAGGATCTTAAAATCTCATGCATAAGAGATGTCTCATAATTGAATGATTGTCCCAGAGAGCATATAAAAGGACAGGGCACTCAACCTTCCACCAGCATCTTCAGTTGATTCCAGTCCTTCAGAAACCAAGTAAGTCCTCTTGTGATCCAGTCTCTTCAGTAAGTGTTAAAATGTTTCTTTGATTATTCTTTGCTCCTACGTGGTTCTGGTGGTTGGATCTTGAAAGAGCATGCTTGAGTCTTAAGAATTCCATTCTTTCAAATGTTTCCTTCTCTGATCCTTATTAATCTAGATGAACGTTGGCTGTAGGTCTTAGAACAAGCTCGGAGAACATGGTTGCCTTATGCCTCGGTAGCATCATAGTGGAACTAATATTCAGTTCCATTTGGTGGCTTATGCACACTTGCTAAATACCCTGATAGTAAAAAAGGGACTGGGATCTTGAAGATTTAGCTGAGGTAGATGATTTAGCTAATTTTTGGATATCAATTCCAAGAGGTGACTGTATGGCTGCCAACCAAGCCTTCCAATGAAGAACAAAAGAGCTGGGCATGTTTAGCCAGGAGAAGAAAAGCTGAAGGAGATACGTGATAGCTGTCTTCAAATAGCTGAAGGGCTGTCATGTAGAAGATAAACCAGACCTGTTCTCTGTTGCTCCAGAAGTTAGGGAACTGGAGGCAATTGGTGGAAGTTGCAGGGAAACAGCTGTCAACTAAATGTTAGGAGAAACCTCTTAATGGCCAGGGGAGGCTGGTGACTCCTGTGTCAGTGGGGCTCCTCCTTATCCACTGCAGCTTTTATTCTGAGCTTTAGAGGAGCTATCCACAGTGCTCCATGGTGGTGACCCTATGTTGGGGATGGAGTGCAGCACCATGGATAGCTCCTCCAAACCTCAGAATAAAAGCTGCAATGGATAAGGAGCCCCACTGACACAGGAGTCCCCAGGCAGCCTCCCCTGCTTAATGGTCAGAGCAGCTGGGCAGTGGAATGCAATGCCTCAAGAGCTGGAGAGGCTGGTTGGCTATCTATCAGGGATGCTGCAGTTGCAAGTTTACTGTACTGAGCAGGAAGAGTGGGTCTTGATGACCCCCAAGATCCCTCCCAAGCCTAAAATTTTATGATCCTTTGGTCCTTTGTGCACTTACAGGGCATGAGGCTCATTAGAGTCAGTGGGATTTACTTCTAAGCAAACATGCAAATGATGGGATTGTAATGCTACCACCCTGGACACACTAATTCACCGGACTGTATTGGAAATTATTTACAAATAAACATGTAGAGCAGGGCTCTCCAACCTTTGGCCCCCAGATGTTGCTGGCCTACAGCTCCCAGCATACCCAGCCAGCATGGCTAATGGCAAGGGATCCTGGGAGCTGTAGTCCAGAAACATCTGGGGACCCAAGGTTGGAGAGCCCTGATGTAGAGGATTGAGCAGCAAGCCTGCAGATATAAGCATATGTCTATGAAAGTAAGTCCCATTGAAATCCATGAGATTTCCTTCTATTAAAGTTCTATTAAATTCAAAGGGATCTACTTTTGAGACAATACACTTAGGATAAGTCTCCCCACCCCCACCCCGCAAACACACACACAAACTTGGGAGCAAAATTGTTAGAAAGGATTTTAATCCCTGTGTTTAGGATCAAGATGTCTGTATAGATCTGGAGACATCCATGGATTTTTTAAAAATGTATTAAATACTGTATATTGCTACTTCCATACATTTTCATTCAGCTGCTGGTATTAGAGCTGAGCTGACATTTCTCTTTCTCAGCTGTTTTTTTGGGTTTTTTTCTGAGAACATCTCTGAGGGTTTTTTCCCTTAAAAAAAGGGCACTTTTGAAGAATGTTCTCTGAATATTTACCAACCTTTTTTTTAATCGTGGCCAGTATCCTACCACCCAGTGCCACAGAATTATGCTAGGTCCAGGACATTCTGTCTAAATGGATGCTGGTGGAAAAAGAAATGGCTGAGTAGGTATGAGAAATTCGTTTCAGTTTGTTCTTGGTCAGAATTTACCCAGTTCACACTTTCCAGAGCAAACATGGACTCAGATGTTATCTGTGGTGAAGTCTGTACATTTCTGAGCTTGCAATCAGACCGAAAAAAGGAAGGAAAAAATGTGTTTGACAGCAAGCGTGCATTTGCTAAATGTGCATTAAAAAATGCATATTTTTGAAAAATGCGCACAAATACCCTTTAATCAATGGAAGAAGATGTGTACATTTGAAAAATATGCATGGAGTTTGGGGGGAGGGAACCCCAGACAAAGTTCACAATCTGATGCAGAATTGAGTCAAAACGAGCTTCGCAATCTAATTCAGAGAAATTCATTGAGCTTGAGTTTTGCTGATTTACACATTCCTATGTGAAGCCCAGGGGACAAATAAATAAATAAATAAACATTGAGGCTGCGATCCTATATCCACTTACTTAAGAGTAAGCCTTATTTAACTAAATGGGGACTTACTTCTTAGTAGACAAGACATGTGTCGGATTGCACTGTGAAATGTCCACAGTGTTACCCTATTCGAATGCCCTGCCATGTCAGGAGGTGGCTGTTCTGAATCTGAGACATTCACTCAAGTTGACTCTAGGCCATGTTGTGTCATTTCAGATCCGAGCCCTATTCTTTTAAGTAAGATGAGTTTCTATAGACACCAGTCCTACTGTGACCCATGGCGCTACAGACGCCACTCCTCTAGCAGCTGCTACGGAGGCTACGGAGGAGGCTACGGAGGAGGCTATGGACGCAGAATTCGCTATGGCAGTGGGAGCTGCTATGGAGGAGGATACGGCCGACGCATCTCCTACGCACCGTCCTGGGGCTATGGTTATGGTAGAGGCAGCCAAGGTTACAAACGTACTTGCTACCAGCCAATAAGCTATGGTGGTGGTTATGGCTATGGCAGGAGTTGCTATGGTGGTGGCTATGGCTCCGGTGGGTACGGTTATGGCAGCCGTGGTTACGGTGGCCACTACGGCCGTCGCTCTAGCTGCTACCAGCCTTCCTATGGCTATGGATCCAGGCGTGGCAGCATCTGCTACCAGCCTTCCTATGGCTATGGATCCAGGCGTGGCAGCATCTGCTACCAGCCTTCCTATGGCTACGGGTCCAGGCGTGGCAGCATCTGCTACCAACCTTGCTATGGCTACGGATCCAGGCGTGGCAGCATCTGCTACGACTTATGAAACTAAGGATCTAGGCCGCCCTATCCCCAAATCTGAAAGATTGGCTCTGGCAGTTTCTGTGGACCCTGCTAAGCCCTAGAATGGACTTCCTGTGAAACATGAAGAACCAAAGAACCCGACACAGACGCAACCAATGCACAACCAAGCTTGCCAGGTCTGGATTTTCAGAACTGCTGAGCCCTCAAGAATTCCGGAAGGGACTGGTGGGTGCTCAGCACTTCTTTGAACCAGTCCTGCACCTGCTTTACTCCAACCGCACTCTGCCTGCCATGAATGACTGCTTCTGTAAGGGACATCGACAGCATGTCAATGCAGGCCCAGTGCTTTCTGCTGGGGAAACGTGACAACGGAAACATCCTTCAGGACTTCACCTGTGTTGTGTTACTCAGATTGAAGCTGGCAGTGTTGTAGCGACACAATCTGATTTCTGCTTCCAAACTAATTAAAATCCAGAAAGCTTGCTTTGCATCACAACACTGTTCCTGTGGTTTTGTGTTATTGTCCGTACTCAATGTCTGGTTCTTGCTTTGCTAAAAAAAACAAAAACAAAAACAAACAAACAAAAACTACAAAGAGAAAGTAGATCTTATATTAAGGTATTCAACCTCAGGCCCGGTGGGGCAAATTTCACCCTCCTGGGGTCCCGGTCTGGCTATGTCAAGCCACCCTGAGTTCTTAGCTGAAGTGTATTGTTGGTGTCATCTGCATCTCATCTGTCCCATTTCACTGGCCCCGCCCCATTTCCCTAACCCCCAACCATTTGGTAGCTTCCTGTTTCCCCTCTCCTCCCATTCTACAAGCTTGAAACATCTCTCTTAAGTCTTAGCTATTGGCAGTAAGCTAAAATATGGTAGTATTTGAGGGGTGAGGGTTGGCACCACTGCTTTTGCCTTTGACCCCACCCATCACTGGAATAGAGCCCCCATGAGCTTCTCCAGAACTGGATTTTGCCCTCAGGCTGAAAGAGGTTAAACAACCCTGCGTCCCTGCTCTACCAGCATGCTTGCAGCCAATGGCCTGTGAATTTAACTTAGTAGTAATATAGAGCCAAGACAGAGGAGGTGGTGGGACTATGCAGATCCTGTTCTAAGCCAATACAGGCCATAAATTGCCACTGAGATCCATAGCACAAAGCAAACAGGCTATAATGTGCAACCCACTGGTGTGGGATCACAACATCCCTTTTGCCCTAGTGAGTAGTTCCTCAGCAAAGAGATAGATAGATAGATGATAGATAGATAGATAGATAGATAGATAGATAGATCATACTTTTATTTCCTCCCTCAAGAGGCAAAGACAAACACCCTGGCACAGTTGGGGGGCACAGGAGGGGCCATAGCTCAGAGGTAGTGCATGTGTTTTGCATGCTGAAGGTGCAGGGCTAGTCCAAGAAATTTTGTTGCCTGAGATGAAGGACAAGATGGTGGTGCCTCCTCCCCATTCCATGTATGGAAGCTGGAATGATTGGCAGCTGAAGCTAACTTCAGCAATGCTGATGGACAGTGTCCTCCAGCACACCTGAGGCAGCAGGCTAGTTTAGGAGGGGAAGGTCAGGTTTTGTGGCATGCACAGCTCTGTTCTCCAACAGAACAGTGAGGGAGTTCAGGAGGAAACATCCAGGAAGACAGGAAGATGCCATCACCACCCCACCACCCAGCATCTGCTGTCTGATGCCATTGCCTCACTCTGCTTAGTGGTAGGGCCAGCCTTGTGAGTCTCCCACACTCAATCCTCATCAACTCCAGATAAAAGGATCTTAGATAGCCATACTGGAAAAGACCCACATTCAAAGCCCCCACAGCTTCTGACAAGCCCCCTGGTCTGTTTTCATGTGTGCGAAGATGGAAGGTTACAATAGCATCAAGTTACCATTAAGGGTGAATCAGTTTCTGGTTTGTGTCAGCTTCACATACATTCAGTCATAAACCCATTCCATTCAGTTTCAGCATGTATTCCCATTATACCCAGTTTTCCTGAACATATGCATCACGATGGTTCCAACCCAACTCAGACTGGGCAGTCTTTCAAATAAAGGTAGGGTTTGGCAGCTTCTGGCCCTCCAGATGTTTTGCCATACATCTCCATTGATCCCTCACATTGCCTATGCTGGCTAGGGCTGGTGAAAGTTGTAGGCTAAAACATCTAGATGGCCACAAAGTGTCCACTGCAGTAATAGACAAGACTGTGCAGTAGAGAGGACTGTCTTCTCCTCTGCAGAGTAGGGCACATAGCTACCCTAAACATAAGAACATAAGAAGAGCCCTGCTGGATCAGACCAAGGGTCCATCTAGTCTAGCATTCTGTTCACACAGAGGCCAGCCAGCTGCCCACAGGACCCCATGAGCAAGACATGAGTGCAACAGCACCTTCCTGCCCATGTTTCCCAGCAACTGGAGTACATAGACATATTGCCTCTGATACTGGAGGAAGTATATAGGCAATCAGGAAGCCAATTATTATTATTATTTATTTATTTATTTATTTATTTCTTATATTTATTAATCGCCCATCTGGCTGGTCACCCGGCCACCCTGGACGATGTACAATTAAAATACAATAAAACAATACAATAAAATACAACAATTAAAACAGTATTAAAAAATTCTTTTAAAATCCTAACCCACCCCATATTCCAGCCTGAACAGCCATGTTTTTAATGTACAGTGGAAGCTCATCATGGAGGGGACATGGCGAAGGTCACTAGGGAGGGAGTTCCATAATGTGGGGGCCGCCACAGAGAAGGCCCTCTTCCTAGTCCCCACCAGCCTGCCTGCTCTGGCTGATGGGATAAGGAGAAGGCCGTCCGTGGCATTCATTATTATTATTATTATTATTATTATTATTATTATTATTATTATCCATAGTAGTAGTAGTAACCCGCCTTTTTCCCAATACTGGGACTTAAGGCCGCTTCACAACATTAAAATTTGTACAATTAAAAATATAAATAGAAAAATACAAAAGTTAAAATAGCAATTAAACTAGAAATAGTATTAAAATTATATAAAATATCACAGCTAAAACAACAGTAAGTATAAGAACAGTGCAAATCCATCAGTTTCTCTTAGGTCCAATTTTTATTCCCCAAACGGCCTGCTGGAACAAGAAAGTTTTTGCCTGCTTTCGATAAAATACCAAGGAGCATGCCATTCTAGCCCCCCTGGGAAGGGAGTTCCAGAGTGTTGGAGCAACCACTGAGAAGGCCCTCTGCCGTGTTCCTGCCAGGCGTGCCTGAAATGGTGGCAGGAACTAAGAGAAGGGCCTCCTCAGAAGATCTCAAAGTATGGGCAGACTCGTAGGGGAGAATACAGTCTTTCAGATAACCTGGACCCAAGCTATATAGGGCTTTATAGGTCATAACCAGCACTTTGAATTGTGCCTGGAAACAGACTGGGAGCCAGTGAAGCTGTTGTAACAGAGGAGCTGTATGCTCACTCTAACGAGCCCCAGTCAGCAGTCTGGCAGCAGCTCTTTGAACCTGCTGAAGTTTCTGAACACTCTTCAGAGGCAGCCCCATGTAGAGCATGTTACAGTAATCCAAACGGGATGTAACTAAGGCATGTGTCACTGTTTCCAAATCAGACATCTCCAGGAACGGGCACAGCTGGCACACTAATTGTAACTGTGCAAATGCACTCCTGGCCACCGCGGATACCTGGGCATCCAGGTTCAGGGCTGAATCCAGAAATACACCCAAGCTGTGAACCTGTGTCTTCAGGGGGAGTGTAACCCCATCCAACACAAGCTGAATCCCTATTACTTGATCTGCCTTCCAACTGACCAAGAGCACCTCTGTCTTGTCTGGATTAAGCTTCAATTTTTCCCCCCTCATCCAATCCATTACTGCCAACAGATGCCGGTTTAGCACAGCAACAGCTTCTTTGGAATTGGATGGAAAGGAGAATAGAGTTGGGTGTCATCAGCATACTGGTGACACCGAACCCCAAAACTCCGGACAACCTCTCCCAATGGCTTCATGTATATATTAAATAGCATGGGGGACAAACAGAACCCTGAGGAACTCCACAAGGTAATGTCCTGGGAGTTGAACAGAAGTCCCCCAGCACCACCTTCTGGGTCTGCCCCTCCAGGAAGGAATGGAGCCAGTGTAAAACAGTGCCTCCAAGTCCCATCTCAGTGAGGCAGCCCAGAAGAATTCCAAGGTCGATGATGGTATCGAAAGCCACTGAGAGGTCCAGCAGAACCAACAGAGACACACTCCCCCTGTCTAGTTCCCGCGTAGGTAATCTACCAGGGCGACCAAAGCTGTTTCTGTCCTGTAACCAGGTCTGAAGCCAGACTGAAATGGATCTAGATAATCTGTCTCATCCAGGAATCCCTGGAGTTGGGAGGCCACAACACGCTCCAATACCTTGCCCAAAAATGGAATATTGGAGACTGGCTGGTAATTATCTAATATTGCGGGGTTCAGGGAGGGCTTTTTTTAACAAGGGTCTCACTACTGCCTCCTTCAGGCAGGCTGGAATCCTGCCTTGACAAAGGGAGGCATTGACCATTTCCCTTACCCACTCGGCCAGTCCCCAGCTGGCTGCTTTTGATAGCCTTCTTCTCCATGAATTTGTCCAATCCCCTTTTAAAGCTGTCCAATTTGGTGGCCACCGTTACATCTTGTGGAAGTGAATTCCATAGCTGAACTATGCACTGTGTGAAGAAGGACTTCTTTTTATCTGTCCTGAATCTCCCACTAATTAGCTTCATGGGATGACCCCTTTGGGTTCTAGTATTATGAGAGAGGGAGAAAAATGTCTCCTTGTCCACTTTCTCCACACCAGGCATAATTTTGTATACCTCTATCAAGTCTCCCCTTACTTGCCTTTTTTTTTTCTAATTTAAACAATCCCAGCTGCTGTAACTTTTCTTCATAGAGGAGATGCTCCAGCCAGTTGATCATTTTAGTTGCCCTTTTCTGCACTTTTTCAAACTCTACAATGCCCTTTTTTATGTGCAGTGACCAGAACTGTACACAGCATTCTAAGTGTGGTGGCACTATAGATTTGTATAAGGCTAGTATGATCTTGGCAGTTTTATTTTCAATTCCTTTCCTAATTATGCCTAACATGGAGTTTGCCTTTTTCACAGCACTGGGTCGACATTTTCATCGACCCAAAGCTACGGTGTGCTGTACAATCTTGTTCTTGTATTATACCCTGGGAAGAACACCAGTGAAGTGATGAATGAAAAATGAGTGTGGCCTCGCATGGAAGTAAGGTGGGGCCAAAGTGATGAGTCTGATGTAGGAAGGACATGCACCAGAAGGAAGTTTACTATGTGCAACCACAGTGGTGATGGGTGGAGGAGCATGTGGTCCTTGTAATTGGTTGTAAACATGAGTGGTAAATATGGTCTGGGTGAGGCCAGGTGGCTCAAGGTGATGTGGGAAGGAAGCACAATAGAAAACCTGCAATCCTAAGTATCACCTAACTGGATTTTATTTTTATTTTTTTGGTGGGTGTGGCAGGAATCAAATTTGGCCTGGCATGAACTTTCCATAGTGTGTTTGGAAACTCCTGCAATGATGAAACCTCTGAAGAATGCTGAAGTGTGCCCCAAAAGGTCCCATGCATTTTTTCAGGTGGTGGGGTGCTTTGTCATGTCCCAATCAAGGGGGCACACCAAAAACATTAATGTGGTCTATTTACAGAACTAGCAAAGAAATGGTGATTCGACCAAACATTTGTAAAAGTGACCCAGTAGTTCCAGAAGAAACAACTTTGTGAAATGACTCCCCCTACACACTGATTTGCTGCTTTATTTCCCCAATTTTCCAGCAGGTCTGCTTGGGAGTGCATCCCATTGAACTCAGTGGGGCTTACTTCTGATTAGACATGCATAGGGTAGTATTGTTAAACTTGGATCCTGTCCTCCTGGCAAAAAATAAAATAAAATATGGGGGATGCCTATCAGTCTCTGGGGTCTGCTTTCACATAAGGAATCTATGGATATTTGGATAATCTATGGTTTATCCAAATCTATGGATTATCCAGGAATCTATGGATAACCTATACTGCAAGATATTTGTATTTATTTGCCAAAAAATATCAACAAATCAAAACAACCCATTTTGATATGTGTGAGATGACGTCTTCAAAATGGTCATTGCGCCTTCAAGTCACCCCTAGTTCTTAGGTAAAGTGTGCTGTTGGTGCCATCTCCCTCTCAACTGCCCCAGGTATCCTGTTAGGAGACCAGAGCCAAGGGAGAACACCTCCATATCTCAAGAGACCACCAGATTCTGGCTCAAAGTCAAGGCCAAAGCATGTGTTATGAGGAAAACACAGAGTTATCTTCATCAAGAGGAGGGATATACTCTGCACACGTTCAGATAAACTCTTCTTAAAACGCCAGATGTCAATTCCTTTCAAAACAGAAAAGCACTCTACATATGTTCAGAAAAAAAATGTTTTTTTCAGAGTCCCTTCAAACAGAAAAAAAACCCCACTCTGTCTGCACATACTCAGAGAATATATGTTTATTGGTCCAAAAATCAAGTCCCTTCACCAAATGTTGAGGGAGGTTCTGAAAACAAAAACAATTAAAAAAAAAACATTCAATGCATGCTCAGTGAAAACACAATTAAAATGGCTGAGAGGTTGACACCCCCCTCCCTTTACTAGGAAAGAGACACTGTGCAAGCTCAGATAAATGCCTGTGTACTGCTAATGTAGGGGCTGAAGAACACCTGGCAGGAGGAATCAGTAGTTGGCAACTGGGTGCAACTGGCTATGCTGGCTGGGGTTGATGGAACTGCCATCTAATGCATCCAGAGGGCACCAGGTTGTGGAAGACCGGGCTGCAATGCCTCCCCCGTTGCACTTTTTAAATAAGACATTTTGGGTATTTGTATGCAGGAACATTCTGTCATATGAGTCCCCCTGCTCCCCTGACCAAAGTGGAATATTCCAGACAAATTGACCAGCTCACCTGCAGCTTGAGAGAATCAGGCCACCATAGCGCCTACCCTTCTACCCTTCAGTCTCCCTGCCTCAGCTGATGGAGGTGGTGTCGGATTTGGTGCTGAAGACCCCTAGAATGATGGTTATGGGGGATCTCAATTTCCATGTCAAGGCTGCTGGATCCAGGTTGGCTCAGGACTTCATGGCTGCCATGACAACCAAGGGGCAGTCTCAACATGTCATCGGCCCAACACATATAAGAGGACACAGATTTGATTTGTTTTTCTTGACTGGGCAGGAGGATGGTTATCTGAAAGTGGGGGAATTAATATGGTGGATGGTGATCCCATTGTCATGGTTGGATCACTTCCTATTGAGGTTTAGACTCTCAGTGGCCTTTCCCTTCTGCAAGGATGGGGGACCTATTAAAATGGTCCACCCATGGAGACAAATGGATTCCAGTGGATTCCAGAGGACTCTAGGGGATTTTCCTGCTGGTGTGGCTGGTGCTCCAGTTAAAGGCCAGGTCACTCTGTGGAATGCAGAGATGATCCGGGCAGTAGACATGATCACACCCAAGCACCCTCTCCCCTCTGAGCAGAGCCTGACCAGCTCCTTGGAAGACACCTGAGCTGAGGGAAATGAAGCAAGAGGGAAGATGGCTAGAACGCAGGTAGGAGAAGACTTGTGCCAAATCTGACCCAACACAGATTAGAGCTCATTATTGAGCCTACTCTGTGGTGGTGAGGGTGGCAAAGAGGGAGTTCTTTTCCACCAGCACTGCATCTTCTCAGTGTTGTCCAGTGGAGCTTTTCTGAATGGTTCATGACCTACTATAATCTGGGCCAGGGAGAGAAAAGGTGGAACCCTTGGTAGCATGCTGTGAGAAGTTTGCATGGCATTTTGAAGATAAACTAGTCGTTCGGATTTGTCATGAGTTGGACACCAAAATTAATGCAGTTCTGTTAGTAGAGTTGCCCAGTACACCACACGGTCCAGTTTTATTGGATTAGTTTCTGTCATTGAGGCCTGAGGATGCAGACAAGGTGCTTGGTCAAGTCAGGTCGACCACCTGTTTCCTTGACCCTTGCCCTTCATGGCTTAATACCTCTAATAGGGAGGTGATATCAGGCTGGGTACAGGAGGCCGTAAACTCCTTGAGAGAGGGAGTGGTGCCGGCCTCTTTAAAGGAGGCAGTAATTAGGCCACTCCCAAAAAAGCTAACTTGGACGATGATGATGATGATGATGATGATGATGATGATGATGATGATGATGATGATGATGATGATAACAACTATAGGCCAAAAGCCAACATTCCCTTCATGGACAAGGTGCTTGAATGTGTGGTTGCTGGTCAACTCCAGGCAAGCTTGAATGAAACGGATTATCTATATCCATTTCAATCAGACTTCAGACCTGGTTTAGGAATGGAAACTGCCTTGGTCATCCTGTTGGATGACCTCTGCCAGGAGAGGGACAGGGGGAGTGCAACCCTACTGATTCTCTTGCACATCTCAGTGGCAACCATGGTATCCTTCTGGATAGGCTGTCTGGGTGCACTACAGTGGTTCTGTTCCTACTTGGATGGCCAATTCCAGAAGGTTGTGCTGGGGGATTACTGCTCTGTGCCTTGGCAGCTATGCTATGGTGTTCCACAGGGCTCTATTCTGTCCTCCATACTGTACAAAATCTACATGAAACCTCCGGGGGAGGTTATCTGGAGGTGTGGGCTGAGGTGTCATCAATATGCAGATGACACCCAGCTCTGTCTCTCCTTTTCATCCAATCCATGTGAGTCAGTGCCTGCTCTGAATCAGTGCCTGGGCACAGTAATGGACTGGACGAGGGCTAACAAACTGAGAATCAATCCAGACATGACAGATACTGTTAGTGGTTGGTCTGCCTGCCCAGATGAGTGATATTCAACCTGTTCCGGAGGGGGTTGCACTTGCTCTAAAGCAGTGGTTCCCAACCTTGGGTCTCCAGATGTAGCTGGCCTACAGCTCCCAGCATACCCAGCCAGCCTGGCTAATGGCAAGGGATGCTGGGAGCTGTAGTCCAGCAACAACGAGGCCTGTGGCTTACGCTGGCTCAGCTTGTCTGAGTGTGGAAAGCTAAGCAGGGTCAGGCCTGGTTATTACTTGGATGGGAGACCCCCTCCTCTAGTTTCCTGCATTGAGCAGGGGGTTGGACTCGATAGCCTTGTAGGCTCCTTCCAACTCTATGATCTATGAAACTCTATGAAACATCTGGGGACCCAATTTGGGAACCACTGCTCTAAAGGATCAGGTTCATAGTTTGAGGGTGCTCTTGGAACCTGCATTGTCACTAGAGGCACAGGTGGATATAGTGGCACGGAACACCTTTTATCAGCTTAGGCTGATATAGCAACTATGTCCTTATCTGGACAGGGATAGCCTAGCTACAGTTATTCACACTCTGGTAACCTCTCGGCTGGATTACTGCAATGCATCATATGGCGGGATGCCTTTGAAAACAGTCTGCAAGCTTCAGCTGCTCCAAAATAGGGCAGCGGGATTGGTAGTGGGGACTGGCCAATGTGATCATATTAGGTCAGTACTTTACCATCTGCACTGGCTGCCAGTCCATGTCTGGGCCCAATTCAAAGTGCTGGTATTAACATTCAAAGTCCTAAACTGCTGCGGCCAGGTTACCTGAAGGATCATCTCCTCCAATATATACTGGCCTGGACCCTATCGTCCTCAGTGGTCCTTCAATGCCAGAGAGTGGATGGCTACTAAGAAAAAGGACATTTTCCTTTGTGGTCTATGCGACGACACCCCACACACAACAGTCATTCAGTCATTTAAAAACTTTCCTTCCCTTTTCACCCCCTCAGAGAGCATTCTAAATGGCCTAGGGGAGATTTGCATACCCACCCCTATTGGCCCCTGCAGGAATTCATATGAACATTCTAAGTGTCGTATGGGCTATTTGCATAACTGCTCCTATTGGCTCCTGCAGCTATTATGAGGTGAGGCCAATTTGCAGAACTGCTCCCCTGTTGTTTTGCCCATAGGATATGAGAGTGGGGTGATTTCCCCCCTTTTTCGGTGATTTCCAAAAATCCTTCCTTAGTGGGTGTCTACATCATAAAAGCAATGTCTCTTCAAAATTTCACGTTCCTAGATTAAACGCTTTGAGCTGGCCATTGATTACTCAGTCAAAATCAGTCAGCCAGTCAGTCAGGACACCTTCTTTTATATATATAGATTTTATGTTGTGTTTTATGCTTTTAATTGTTGTAAACCACCCAGAGAGCTTTGGCTGTTGGGTGGTATGGAAACATAATGAATGAATGAATGAATGAAATAACTCAGCCTCCCACTCTCTCCTCTCCCCATTCCTTTAACTGCAAGCTGATGCGCTAAAAAAAACAGTCATCAAAGCAGTCTTAGTGATGAACAAAGCATGCCTGGGACTGGGTGCTGTGAAAAGACACAGAAGCACAGTCCTGGTTGTATTTTTCCCCCCTTGTAACACAGCCTTCCTCATCCTGGTGCCTTTCAGATGTATTGGGCTGCAACTCCCATCAACCTCAGCCACCATAATCAATGGAAAGGGATAGTGGGAATTGTAGTCCAAAAAATTGGGGGCGGGGTATCAGATTGGGAAAGGCTACATAATGAGGAATGTTTGCCGGAGTTTGCAGTCTCCAGGAAGTTGATTTGCCAATGTCTGCCAAAGTGCCCTTTGATAACATCCTGCTGATAAGTACATATTGCAGAACTTGTCATGCTTGTTATGTTATAATAGGGGAAATGGGACACTTTTAATCTTCTGGAGAGGGGAAGCCATTTACTGTCGAAACTTTGTCGCCGCCCCACATTGCAGAGATAGGAGTTCTTGTGTGCAAGCTCGAAGAATAATGAGGAGACGTCATCAGCTCATCAGTAGAAACTTTTACTGAGGTTCTTCACGCATAGATTCATTACAATTTACAGCTATACAATTCAGTGCAAGGCTCCCCATGCACGGCACAAAAAGCATAGAGATAAAGACTAGTGGGGAGAGAATATGACAGCATATAACTCCTCCCCTCTCAACACTCTGTTTATCACCTTGGGCACACTGCCCGACTTTAACAAGTTACACTCCTTAATAGAACTTCTGCTCACAGGTGCTCTGCTGTAGTCCTTTCTGCTCAAGGACACATTACACTCTCTGACATTTACACATAGGGGGAAATAAACAATTGCACACAGACAATGGTCGATTAAAAGGTCAGAAATAGCACACCTTCTCCAGTTAGCTGATGCTGCTTGGTCACCTGATCTCTCTCTCTCTAACTCTCTCTCTCTAACTCTCTCTCTCTCTCTCTCTCTCTCTCTCTTGGTTTGGAAGCCCTGCAAGATCACCTGAGCTCTGTCTCTGTCACATGACCTACTCAAAGTTTCTTAAAATATGCAGGTGAGTCACCTGACTAAACTAGCTTCCAGAAGCTGCTGAGGCCAGAGAAAAGGAGGTTTGTTAGGTTTGGGGATTTGAGCATTTGTGACCTGTGAGGTTTCTTGAAACTGTAACATAACAGTCAATGTATATGTAGCATACAGCCAATGTGACCAATAAGGCAAGGGACTGGAGCATGGGACAAAATAATTTAACACAGTGTAATGGCTGCAGAACTGAATGTATATTTCCTCTGTTGCTCAAGGTTGTTTTGAGCACTTTGGTTCCTCCTTGGAATCACTACCAGATTATCTTTTTGCAAACACATTTTGGATCCATCTGGAAAATCATTTAGGCTGTAATGCTCTGCACACTTTCCTGGAAGTAAGCGACATTGAATTCAGGAGGACTTACTTCTGAGTCCTATAAGGTAGCACTGTGAGGGATTGGGTTTTTTTGAGTGGATTACAGTTCCAAGCAACCCTGTAGTCAGATATGACAAGGAGGCCATGAATCTATCATATCAGAACCCAACAGAAATTGGACCTCTGGCCCGACTGGTGTCCACCAGGAGAAGAACCTTCAGTGTGGTGGCTCCACTTCTATGGAACACCCTGCCTCTGGAGGTCAGGCAGGCTCCAGCACTGTGTTGTGAATTAGAACACACACACACACACACACACACACACACGTAGAAATCATGGCTATAATTTAAATAGAAATACAATATATCTCAGCAGAGTGGGAATGCTATGACCAGGTGACCTGCTGTGAGCTGCTCAGTCTGCATCCCAGATGTTTCTAAGTGTGGATGAGTGTGCCCCAGGCCTTTGCTCTTCCTTCTTGAAGTTCCTTACCTATGAAGCTGTATGTGGACTGTCCAGCCCTTCAAATAGATGATGTCTTCAAATGGAGGACTGATCTCCATAAAGTATGGCACACACCACCCTAGTGTTCCACAATATATTTTGTAAGCCAGTGGGGGATGAGGTCAGGTGCTGGTTATTCACATTTGTCAGAGAGTGTGATGGAGGAAATGCAATCCTCCTAAAAGCATTCTCAACAGCAAGTGTGGCATAGTGGTGAGAGTGTCGGACTGGGACTCGGGAGATCCGGGTTCTAGTCCCCGCTCAGCCATGAAACTCACTGGGTGACTTTGGGCCAGTCACTGACTCTCAGCCTAACCTACCTCACAGGGTTGTTTGTTGTAAGGATAAAATAGAGAGGAGGAGGATTATGTAAGCCGCCTTGGGTTCCTTTCAGGAAAAAGGCGGGGTATAAATATAATAAATAAATAAATAAACTTGACATTTGAGTTGAAGAGAATTTGATGACAATGGGGAGTGGAGCAGAGGAGAGAGAGAAAAAACAGCTCTCTCTCTCTCTCTCTCTCTCTCTCTCGCTACACACACACACACACACACACACACATATACATACATAAGAAGGCACCCTCAGTGAAACAGCAGCAGTTTGTCTAAGTAAGACTCACTTTCATTTTTAAAAACGTTTAATTCTAAAACTTGAGAGATTGAGAGTACTCATGTGTTTCCACAGTCATCAGGTCTAGAACCTTGTTTTTTATCTGAACAAAAACTGACTTTTATCATTATGTCACCAGCCTTGCATGGGGAAATCTAAAAGTCCGAACAATGTGGAAACCCTAAAGCTTGGCCAGCTGTGCTCTGTCTTTATGCCAGCCCTGGAAATGACATTTGTACCATATGTCTCATGTAATGCCATCTATCTATCTATCTATCTATCTATCTATCCATTCAAAGAAAATGCCAAAGAGACTTTTGATGGTGCAGATTAAATTTTAATTGAGAAAAGCGTAATATTGAAATGAAAGGAGCACGCAATCTTACTTTACATTCCCAAATGCACACACACACAGACACACACACACACACACACACACACTCAAGTCCAATTTGAAAGGGTGGGGACCCACAGAATGGAAGCAGAAGGAAGAAGTTATTAGAGAGGACTTTTCTTCTCTCCCCTCCCCCCACCACGGAGGATGAAGTACAATTTTTGAGCAATAGAGTTTGTTCCATCAGAGTAAATATTTAGGATTCCTTGAGCATCAAGAAAATGCAGATGTCAGTCTTTGCTGTTCCTGAGAGAAATATTTTCTCCATTGTACCACAATTGTGTTGATGTCAGTGCGGCTTGGAGTGGGGACTAGTTCATGCAGATACATGTACATCACTTGATTTCTCAACTCCATTACTGTATACTCCGAAAGACTAATAGTTGGCTGTGTGAATCGAATCCATTAAAAAAGCTTTGTGTTTGAGATAGTGTGCGAGTTCTATCTGTCATAGTCCTTCTGTAAACACACACACACACACACACACACACACATACACACACACACACCATCAGGCATCAGTGGATGCTGAGGTCATTGAGTGATGGAAATGCATGTGTGAAAAAGCTCCTAGAGTGATGATTTTCCATCCATTTCCAATTATGTTGGTCAATCGTAGCATGTCCTGATCTGTACCATAGATCCATACCATCATATGCCCTGAGGGATTAGCAAGGGCCACATCATGGATTGCATTCATAAGAACCACAGGCCAATGATCTGGAGAAGCAAGGGGATGACAAGCCAGAAGGGTATCTTTTTCCATAGCCGTAGCCTCCATAAGGCAAATTTGAGTAGCTACCCTGCTGTCACATGGTGTGTATGGTGCCACAGCAACTGGCTCACAGCGGGCGGAGAGGATGGGTCCTGGAATGGTCATGGCAAAGGGTGGAGGGAGGCTGCATCAAGACTTCAGACGATGGGACCCTGTGAGACGCAAGCTGCGTTGGCACCAAAGACGGCTGAGTTGCAGCTTCCCTAGTTGCAAATAGCCATTTTTGGAGTGACGGGAGATGTTCTGTAACAAGAAATTGGAAGCCAGAGTCAACATGCTGTCCTTCAACCAGGAGGTGGTTGCTAGTAAAGGAACTTCTGAATAGGAAAGGAGGTGTTTTCCTGCTAGGCATGGTGCATCAATTTATTCAGTTTACATTTTAACATGACCTTCAGTAATTTTGCATGCTCGAACCAGTATGTGAACTGAACTAGGTTATCCATCAAAATTCACACTTCTCTGAATTTCACAATAGAGTCCTATAATAATAATAATAATAATAATAATGACAAAAATGCATATATTTTGGGGAAATAACATTAAAATGCATTATATTTTAGGGAAATTGCTTGCAAGAAAGTGTGCATTAGGTAAAAATGCATCAGGACAAATGCACACAAACATGCTTATGAATGTTCATCATGCAAACTTTAAAACAAACAAACAAACAAACAAAAAACCCAAAACCCAAAATTCTCAATGTTTAGGATGAACCAAACTTAAGATTGGAAGCATGAGAAACAGAGAGAAACCAGATTTGAAAGATTCACCCATGTCTACCTCCCACCCTTGTTGGTGTCTTTCATAGATTTCATAGATCATAGAGTTGGAAGGAGCCTACAAGGCTATCGAGTCCAACCCCCTGCTCAATGCAGGAAACTAGAGGAGGGGTCTCCCATCCAAGTAACAACCAGGCCTAACCCTGCTTAGCTTTCCACACTCAGACAAGCTGAGCCAGCATAAGCCACAGGTCTTCTCACACCTTGAGATACCGCCCATGCCGCCTTCTATTTCTCAGATGAAAATAGGGGTGGAGTACTCTTATCAATGACTACTCCACCCCTATTTTCACCGCTAAAAGTACTCCACCCCTATTTTCACCCCTAAGAGTACTCCACCCATATTTTCATCTTCCTCTGTATGTTCCTACCTATGATCATTGTTGAACATAGGAGGCCACCTTATATTGGGTTTGGTCATTGGCCCTTCTAGCTCACAGTGGTCTACCCTGCCTGGTATTTGCTTTCTAGCATGTGGGACACGGGGAACTGCCCTCTCCCATCATTTGCTTGGATCCCTCATTGGCTGGAGATGCAGAGGATGGACACTGGTATCATCTGTGTGCAGAGCATATGCTTACCACTGAGCTATGCCCAGCCTTGCAACTGTCACACTTTGCCACAATCACATCTTCTCCAAATTCTGAACATTGCATTAATTTATTCTGCAACATGTATGTATTTGGTACACTGCTTGTATAGGTCTCTGTGGGATGGCCCTGCACTAACTTCTGAAGCAAGGTATTGCACAGCACACAGTCCTATATATACCTGCTCAGAGGAAAGCCCTATTGAGGTCAACAGAACTTACTCCAAGGTAAATGTTTATGGAACAGGATGGTTAATCTCACAGTGGCACCCCCCAAACACACACACACACACACAGAAACACACACCCATTAGCTCTGACTTAACTTCTAGAGATCTGGAGAAGGGGAAGACAAAATGTGCAGACAAACTATTTATTTATTTATTTATTTATTTTAAGAAGCAAAATATGGACAATTTAAACCTAGGATAGGGAAATAGGGACAGTAAGATCATATAAACTGTCTTAATCCTTCATTTCTAGATACTAACCCTAAATTTTACTATTCCACAGATTGTAGGTGGGAGGAGTGCATGTGTGTGGGAGTCTCAGATAATGTAGAGTTTTTCTGCACGGAGGATTTATTGTGTTTTCGTCATTCCCTACTCACAGTTGTTTATATGTTCTTCAGATGATGTCATGCATGACTCTCCAGTTTGGCTTCTGTTTTTTAAAAAAGCACTTTCAGCAAGATTTTTTAGAGCAGGGAAAATGAGGTCCTATTTAAATAAAGTGAAATATTTTTTTTCCTCTTGTGTATTTGCACTATTCTGCTATACCACAGTGCCACCTAGAGGTTATGTAGCAGAACTGCTGGAAAGGAAACATTCTTCATGTGGAGCTCGGATCTCAATTCTGCCATGAAACCGAAAGTAGATACAGCAGGTTAACAGCCTTGTGTAGAAAAGCCCTTAATTTTGAGTGACCTAAAATTACCTAGTGAGTTTGTTGGTGGGTGAAACATTTAATCTAGTAACTACTGCTCAGCTCATGCAATGTACTCTTAACCATGACACTAGTCCAGCCTTCCACTGCAGGAGGGGCAACAAAAACATACACAGTTTCTCCTACCTCCTATAGCTCTGCTCCTGTTTTGCAATCTTTACAGTTGTGAATGTTGTGGGCTTCAACCTAGGGGTGGGTGACCCACCCAGCACTTGACTCATGACATGCGAGCTGAACGCTTCCGCCACGTGAGCCGAGCTGAGTGTGAACACCAGCTGAGGCGCTCCCCAGACTTCCAGGTCCCCAGCTCTACATTATTTACATAAAAAAATAGCATTAAAAATATGTTAAAATTATAGGGATGTGCGTGGAGCTCGATCAGGAGGTGAGAGTGGGGCAAAATAGCCGTACTCGACCCCCTCAAGCTCCACGCGACTTACCTTTCCCTGGCTCGGCACATCTCCATAAGAGAGGAGCCAGGGAAAAGAACTTCTAGGTCCCCGGCGCTTCACTTCCGGGTCCCTGGCGCTGTGTTTTTTACATAAAAAACAGGGGAAACCACTTTAAAATGGCCGCAATTTGCAAATCGTGGCAGACTTAAGGTAGTTTACCCTGTTTTTTACGTAAAAAATGCAGTGCCGGGGCGAAGTGAAGCTCCGTGGACCTGGAAGACCGTCAAGCACCTCGATGAGTGCCTCAGCTGGCACTTGTGGGGGGCACAAGAGGGATCGTGTAGTGGGGGTGCTTGCTGAGCGCCCCGCGAGACTGAGCCATGGGGTAAGTGCACAAAAAACGGCTGAGATTTGCACAAATTAGGCCACGATTTGCGCAAGTTATGCAAATCGTGGCCGTTTTTAACGTATCTTACACCATTTTCTATGTAAGCAATGTAGCACCAGAAACTGGAAGTCACTTTCCCCAGCTCAGCTCGTGAGAAAACGAGTTGAGCCAGGGAAAAGGTATGGTAAGCAGAGCTCTGGGGGCGTTGAGCCCGGCGAGTTTGCTGGACTTCCACACACACACACACACACACACACAATTGAGCTCCGCACACATCCCTACCGACCATTTCCAAGTCTCAAAATGGAAAAGCCCTGCTGGATCAGCCAAAAAAGTCCTTCTTCCAGGAAACCCAGGAGCAGGGCTTGAAAGGAATAGCCCACTCCTGCTCTCTCTCTTCAGCCATTCATGGAATCATAGAATCATAGAAAAGTAGAGTTGGAAGGGGCCTACCAGGCCATCAAGTCCAACCCCCTGCACAATGCAGGAATCCAGGTCAAAGCATCCCCGACAGATGGCTGTCCAGTCGCACCTTGAATGCCTCCAGAGTGGGAGAGCCCACCACCTCATATTCATTGGGTTTCTACCTCTAAACGTAAAAGTTCCATATAGCCATAGCCAAGGTGTAAAAAGTAATTGACAGATATATACATAACATCTGTGTCCTCAAATTCACCAGGTAACCTAAAGTTGTGAAGTGGATCCCTCCAAGCAGAACCTTGTAATTTTCATAACTTTTTTTCAAAAGGCTTTGGCAAAGAGTTGTATTCCAGCTCTGATGAGCATGCTTCGCTTCTCTCTCTCTCTCTCTCTTTCCTTTTTCTTAACTGTGATCTGAAGTTTTCGCTCCTCCCAATTAATCTCCAAAGGAAATGTAATCCTGACACCTGTTGGTGCAACTGCAGGATGTCAACTGTTTTCGTCTTCTATGTTCCGTGAATTAAAGAAGTGCAATTCTATTATTTTACATGCATGCTATACTGTAGAATGACCATTAGGGGGCAGCAAATGATATGAGAAGATAATCCGTAGGAGCCAGCCGATGTATGAAGTTAAAATAAAACTCTGTGCAATTTTATATGGGTTCTGCAACTGATAATAAAGATATTGACCAAGTCAGCCTCAGGAGCTTGGTAGATGAAACCAACCTTGAATTGGAGTGATACAGAGCATTAGCTTGTATATTGACCTTAGTGAAAACTACAGGGCCACTGAAGAAGGCCTTGGGCCGAAACGCGTTTGGCTTCTACACACAATGTTAAGAAAGCTTACATGCTGTGGAGACATTCTCTGGAAGCACCAACAAAAAAACGTTGGCACTAATATTACTTCATCTAGAGGAGAGAGGTCCTCAAGTCTGAAGGACATTTGTATCACCTTCAGCCCTTAAGACGTGTATTTTCCAGGGTCTACGTATTGTTGTCTTATACAGTTTTAGATATATATTTTTTATTAAAAACATTTCTGGAAATTTTTATATTACATCATATAAAATTTAGCCTATTTTACTATATGTTATGGTTATTTTTTTTATATATACACATTCTTGACTTTTAAGTTTCTGTGTAAAATCATGTCCTTCTAAAAAAAATGATACCCAGGACTGGACCCAGACCAGACTTAGGGATGTTGGAGAAATCTGCAAAAGACTCAAAACAGTTTGAATTTCTAAGAATCCAACCCACAGATCCCAGAGAGGGTATGACACTATGCTCAACATCTTGGGCCTTCCTCCGATTGCCACCTCCAAGGGAGACTCGGAACGTGGTGACCAGGGGGTGGGCCTTCCCTGTGGTGGCCCCCCAACTCTGAAACAAGCTCCCCGTTGAGGCCCACCTGGTGCCAACTCTACAATCCTTTCGGTGCCAGGTTAAGACTGACCTCTATGTTGAGGCTTTTAACAATTCTAAATAGTGCATGGTGGGTTGGTTATTTTTAATCTTTTTTTTATGGGTCACATTGCATTAACTTGTTTTAGCTATTTGTGTCATTTTAAATTGGTTTTAAATTTTTATAATGTTTCTCTTGCGTATATTTTATATTGTAATAAATTTATTGTATTGTTGCGTTTTTTATTGATTGTTGTAAGCTGCCCAAAGAGCTTTGGCTGTTGGGTGGTATATAAATAAAATTATTATTATTATTATTATTACTACTACTACTACTACTACTACTACATTAATACCTTAGATTGCAAATAACTTGGTTTGAGGGCGTTTTGCAAGACAAGCAAATTTTAAAATATTTATTTATTTATTTTTTACTTGATATACAAGCGACGTCTTGCAATACAAGTACTGCAGTATGGCTTAAATTAAAAATCTCTGTACAATTTTTTTTGGGGGGGATTTCGTTTTGATATAAGAGTGTTTTGGATTACAAGCATGTTTCTGGAACGAATTATGCTCTCAATCCAAGGCATGACATCATCATTATTATTATTATTATTATTATTAACAACAACAACAACAACAACAACAACAACTGACTGGCTTTTCCCAAGTTGCACAGACTTGCAGACTGTGTTTTGTTTTGTTTTTTGTTTTTTTTAAAAAACAACTTTCCATTATTTTGATCAAATTTAGTCATAGAAAAATATGGGAAACCCCCCCCCCCATGTGCATCCCCCCCCCCTAGGCTAAAGCATGAAAATATGCATTTTGGGGGTATTTGCATATGCTGGGGGGGATTTGCGCATTTTCAGGAGTGTGCATTTGTGCAAAATGTGATTCCGTCAATAAGCAGATGACAGAAAAAAAGGCACCTGACAATCAGAGAAACTGAGATGGACAGATTTTACAACGTCCCTAGTAGCTTACCTTTCCTCTTCCGTATCCTTGGAACTGTTGCTGCTTCACTTCTTGGTCAGATCGGGGCAGCAATGCCACTGTGGCAGATCATACATAATTAGAGTTGGAGGAGAACATGGGGATCCTCTGGTCCAACCCCCTGCTCAAACCTCTAGTGGAGCAGAACCTGCCACCTCTGTAAGGATGGGGGAGACATTCATTCAATGTGTATTTTAATGGACATTTAGAAAATTTCAGTCTTTCAAACCATGATGTGGTGAAACTCAGTTACTCTCCAAACTTTGCACTTCTCTGAATTTTGCAATGGAGTTCTCCAATTTTTAAAAAAGATCCATACAAAAATATGTATATTAGGGAAAATAACCTTACGAAATGCATTATATTTGGAAAATTACTTGCAACAATGTGGCAAAGGGGGGGGAGCATACAAAAATCCATGTGTCAGGAGGAACACTTATGAATTTTCATGCTAACTTAAAAAACAAAACAAAAAACCACTCAACTTTTGGGATGAACTGAATGTAAGACTCAAGAAATTCTCAAAGTTTGAGATGAACAGAATGTAAGACTGGGGAAAAATGAGAAACTGAGAGAAAATTAAACTGATGACAGATCCGTGCATCCCTGCTACCAAAGCAGTCTGTTTCACTTTTGAACAGCTGGTAACGTTAAGATGTTTCTGCTAACATTTAGCCAAAATCTGCTTCCTTGCAATTTCCACCCACAAGTTCTTGTCCTGGAGTGGAACAGAACCAGTCTGGTGAACCTTCTGCCTAACAGCCCTTCAGATATATGAATACTGCCAACATGCCCACCTTCAATCTTCTCTTCTCCTGGCAAAACATATCCAACTCTTCCTACTGCTCCTCATCAGACTTGCTTCCCAGACCCATCCTTTGGATGTGCTCTAGTTTGTCAATGTCCTTCTTAAAAATATGATACCCAGGGCTGGACACAGGACTACAGGTGCAGTCTGACCAGAGCTGAACTGAGTGGAATTATTGCTTCTCGTGATCTGGACACTAATGCTTCTCTTAGTACAGCCTATGATTGCCCAACAGCAATAATAGGAGCTGTGTGTTTACTCCAGAACTTGGGCAAACCTTGCACCTGTCCACAGTATGAACTGCCCATGCTTGCAGCCTGCAGCAATCCAAATTACTGCTTCTATTATTCAGTCCCAGCAGTATCTGTAGGTTTTGCAAGCAACCAAGAAACAAGATGGTTCTTGTTCTGAGGGTTTATGTGAGGAACATAACAGAAGCCCTGCTGGGTCAGACCAAAGGCCTATCTAGTCCAGCATTCTTTTCTACACAGTGGCCAACCAGATACCTCCAGGAAGCCCACAACTAGGGCAGGAAGCACTGCCCTACCACCACCACCACCCCAGCTCCTGGTATTCAATGGTTTCCAGTATCAGAAGAAGTCTGCCTATGTACTCCAGTTGCTGGGGAACATGGGCAGGAAGGTGCTGTTGCACTCATATCCTGCTTGTGGGATCTCGTGGGCAGCTGGTTGGCCAGTGTGTGAAAAGAATTCTGGACTAGATGGACCCTTGGTCTGATCCAGCAGGGCTCTTCTTATGCCGCTTCTGTTCATATCTTCTGTTCTTATGGCATACTATTTCTGAACATGGATGTTCCATTTAGCTATAACCACTAACCACAATAAATTGACTACTTCTCCATGGAGATAACATGCCCTCCTTTCCTATGTACTCCAACCAACTGGTATCCAGAGGCATCTTTCTCTTGGATCTGGAAGTTCCATTGAGCTATCATAGCGTATAGCCTTTTCAGGGGAGGTGGGTGACTCCTGTGTCAGTGGGGCTCCTTATCCATTACATCTCTTTGTTTAAGCTTTATAGGAGCTATCCATGGTGCTGAATTCCATCCCTGAAATAGGTTCACCCCCATGGACATGGAGCACCATGGATAGCTCCAATAAAGCTCAGAATAAAAGCTGCAATGGATAAGGAGCCCCACTGACATAGGAGGCACCAGCCTCCACTGACTGCCTTTGATAAGGCCTCCTCCTCCTCCTCCTCCTCCTCCTCCTCCTCCTCCTCCTCCTCCTCCATCTAATTCACCTTTCAATCTATTTTAACCAGGGATGGAGAACCTTGGGCTCGGGGGCCAAATCTGGCCTGCATATGGACCCCATCTGTCCTTCCAGGGCTGCTCAGATGTCTATGTTCCTTTCCCCTAGCCCCACCCTCTTTTCCCAACCACTTATTGTTCGGTGGTTTCCTGGCTTTGGGGCAGTTTGTTTCCCCTTCTAAAAGGTTGAAATGCCTCTCCCAAGGCTGAGTTACTGGCAGGAAGAACTTCAAGCTAAAATGGGCTGCTGGTTTTGCCCCTGCCCCCTTTGCCTTCTGCTCTGCCCACCACTAGGATGTGCCCCCTGAGAGCATCTCCAACATGGAATCTGGCCCTTGGGCTGAAAGAAATCCCAATGCCCCTGAGCTGACCTAAACCAGTGGTGGTCATCAAACTTGGCTCCTCCATCAACCCCAACTGTTTGAAGGTCTTCTCCTCCCTCAAATGACTCATTTATTTATTTATTTATTTTGTTCTTTTTCTTTGCTGCCTCGTATGCCTGGCACTGCCACCTCTCTTCCTTCCTTCAAATTACACCTCAAAACTCACCTTTTAGCTAGGGGAGGCTGGTGCCTCCTATGTCAGTGGGGCTCCTTCTCCATTGCAACTTTTATTCTGAACTGTATAGGAAGCTATCCATGGTGCTCCGTGGTGGTGAACCCATTTTTGGGATGGAGTACAACACCATGGATAGCGTCCTATAAAGCTCAGAATAAAAGCTGCAGTGGATAAGGAGCCCCCACTGACACAGGAGTCAACAGCATCCCTTGCCTTTTAGGGGAAGCTTTTTGGCATAACCCCTTGGTTCTGATACTCTGCCATAACCAAGTCATGTGTCTTCCTTCCATTTAGCATTGCCTTCATTTTCCTCCCCTTCCTCTTCATGGAGGATAAGGCTATCTGTGGCTATTTGTCGTCATGGATATATGTGTTACCTCCTGTATCTGAGGCAATATGCCTCTATATACCAGTTGCTGGGGAACACAAGCTGGTGGGATGCTGTTGCATTCATGTCCTACCTTCTGGGCTTCCCATTCGGGCATCTGCATGGCCACTGTGTGAACAGGATGCTGGACCACATAGACATTTGCTCTGATCCAACATGGCTCTTCTTATGTCCTCTGTTGGCCTTTTCTGTGTTGTTGAGTTGCAGATTGTAAACCCCACAGGGCAGAGCTCTGTTCTTCTTTAACACTATAAATGCTCCTTTAAATCAGACTTGAGTAGCCTGTGGCTCACGCTGGCTCAGCTTGTCCTCAGTGTGGAAAGCTAAGCAGGGTCAAGCCTGGTTGTTACTTGGTTGGATGGGAGACCCCTCCTCTAGTTTCCTGCATTGAGCAGGGGGTTGGACTCGATAGCCCTGTAGGCTCCTTCCAACTCTATGATCTATGAAATCTATGATATGCCAACTATGTCCTTATCTGGACAGGGATAGCCTAGCTACAGTTATTCATACTCTGGTAACCTCTCGGCTGGGTTACTGCAATGCATTATGTCGAGATGCCTTTGAAAACAGTCTGGAAGTTTCAGCTGCTCCAAAATAGGGCAGCAGGATTGTTAATGGGGACTGGCCATTAACCCCACAGGGCAGAGCTCTGTTCTTCTTTAATGCTCTAAATGCCCCCCTTTAAATCAAACTTGAGTAAGAGCAAGTGAAACATTGACATTGCAACAAAATGTTAACATTTTCCTTGGTTCTCAGAGGATGCATCTGCAGATCGGAGGGAAAGGGAATCTGTAGGAGAAGCTTTGACTTGGCCGGTGGTTTTATACAGTTTCTCAGATGTGTAACACCCATTTCCGCCCCCCCCCATAAAGATCCCTGTAATGAGCGGCTACTAATAAAAAATAAATGCTCGATTGGCTTTTCCACAAATTATGGCTTACCTCATTCTCAGAGCTCATTAACCCCACTATAACACCACACCCTGTAATCCACTTGCTCAGTGAGGAGGGCTGATTTTATTTATTTATTTATTTATTTATTTATTGTATTTATAACCTGCCTTTTTTCCTGCAAGGAACCCAAGGCAGCTTACATGATCCTCCTCCTCTCCATTTATCCTCACAACAACCCTGTGAGGTAGGTTAGGCTGAGAGTCAGTGACTGGCCCAAAGTCATCCAGTGAGCATCATGGCCCATTGGGGACTAGAACCTGGATCTTCCGAGTCCCAGTCCAACACTCTCACCACTACACGGCGCTGGCTCTCAGTTCAGAGCGTTGAGTGGAATGGCCTAAAACTTCCTGGTGGGTTCCATGCCAAAGCAAGTTTTGAATAGGGGACTTCACAGCCTGTCCTGCTAGCCAGTGTTCCACCCCAATTTTCTGCACTAGATTTCTGCACCTAAATAAGTTTCCATTCAGAAACCCACTTTCAGCTTGGCGCTGCTATCTCTGATCCCATTGAAGAGCTTGGGATCACCCAATGAGATTGGTCTGCAGCTGGTTCAGTACCAGTGGTGTAATGGAAACTTCTCAAGTGCAGGGTCATATGACTCACATTATGTCAGTCCCCCATGAGGAGAGTACAAGAGTGCAAGCATCTGTGTTGACCCATCTCTCTCTGTGTAATATGTGTGTGTGTGTGTGTGTGTGTGTGTAGCACTTGTGTACTATTCCATATCTAGACAGATTCTGGAGCACTGAACAATAAAAAGATAAAACAGATAAAAGAATAATAATAGTGTATTAAAAACAGAATAATATTAAAGCCATGGCTGGTCAACAAGGAAGGCTTCGCAAAACAAAGATATCTTCAGCAGGCACTGAAAACAACACAGTGTTGGAGTCTGCCTGACCTCCAGAGACAGGGAGTTCCATGGAAGCGGAGCCACCACACTGAAGGCCCTTCTCCTGGTGGACTGCCAATCGGGCCATAGGTTCATGTGGAACCACCAGGAGAATGTCTTCCGACAACCTCAGTGACTGGGCAGGTTTGCGGATCCAGACCAGAAGAAATGTGTTCGACAGCATGCAACATTTGGAGATGCACATGGGGAAACTGTGCACTTTTGAAAAAGGCACACAAATACACTTTAATCAATGGGAGAGGAAAGCATGCATTTCAAAGATGTGCACAATTGATGCATCCATTTGGGAAAAAAATATGCATGAAAATAGACACAGATGTTCATGTGAAAAGAAAACAAAGCTTGCAATCTTATGTGGACACAAGTTGGAACCTGCAGCTCAGGGGTGAACATGGTAATGGAGCTGTCAATCCAAACAGAAAACAGATTTCCCCCTTTTGGTTAACACACTCAGTCTGAGTTTCTACTCCTTCTCCTGGAGGGCCCTGAGAAGAAGGCTTAGACCTGGCAACCCTGACAAATTCTCAGGAGGCACCTGCAATCTACAGGTCATACTGCTTTGAGAGATTCTGTAGCAACAACGAAACAGTTATGAAAATGTCGACACCTGTTTCTCATTGTGGTGCTGAGTCCCAGCACCTCCTCATTTTATGTTCTACCTTTGCAATAATCGCTTGAACAACAGAGTGCATCTTGTCATCCTTTAGTTAAGAGGCATGTAAAGCAGAGATAACAACTGCTCCGAGGGTGGTAGCTGTATGCCTCTCTCTTAGTACAAACAATATCAAAGGGATTAGTTTAAAGCCATGATCAGTATGTGCAAAAGGATATGGATAATTACTCATCATGGAATGAACAGATAAACCTACCATTAAGATTGCTCAATGCTTCCCTCTATGAGAAGTTTTCTTTCTTGCTTGCTTGCTTGCTTTCTTGCTTTTTTCCTTGCTTTCTTTCCTCTCCCCCCCTTCCTCTCCCCCCTCCCCTGGTACATTTAATCAGAGAATCAACCAAACTATTTTCTCACCCATCTGCACCAACCAAATCCAATAGGTAGCACTATTTCCAGCATGGTGTCTGCCATGTAGCTGTCAAGAATGAGGAACCTGTCAGACAGAGAAGGTGGCAACCCCAGTTCAGCACTGATATGGTTGAATATAGCTCAAGTTACAGGAAGCCAGATTCCGGCCGAACATCCAGAATAACTTCCTGACTGTTAGAGCAATATGACAGTGGAACCAATTACCTAGGGTCCTAGGGAGGTAGTGGGCTTTCTCACACTGGAGACATTCAAGATGCAGCTGGACAGCCATCTGGCAGGGATTCCATAAATTGGATTCCTGCATTGAGCAGGGGGTTGGACTCTATGGCCTTAGGGCCATCTACTATTCTATATGGCGTATGTGCCATATTCTATTATAGGGCCATCTACAACTCTACTATTCTATGATTCTAATATACAGGGACTCAGACCCACACTTTTAAGAGCTAAGCACGCAAAACCATTTGCCTGGATGGACAGATCTGGCAGTTTTGCACTGGACATGTCCCAAGTACACATGTTTGGAATCTCAGGTCCTTTCTGTCCCATTTATGGGGGGGGGGGATGCAAATTTTGGTAACATCTAATTTAAAATAAAAATAAACCAACACAATTCTCACCCAGCCCTAGAGATTAGTGTGTCAAAGTATGCCTGGAGAGACTCAGATTCAAATCTCTACTCAGCCAAGCTTGGGTGACTTTGGGCCAATCCCTGTCTTTCTCTCTAGCCCAGCCCAGCTCACAGGGCTGCTTAGAAGATAAAATGGAGAGTGTGAGTCCTGCACTCCTTCCTCAGCTTGCGCTATCCCACAAGATGACTGTGAGGATAAAAATCAGAACAGGAGGGAAATTCTTGTACTCTGAGGTGTTTGTTTGTTTGTTTGTTCTGTTTTGTTCTGTTTTTAAATGACATAAACAAAACAATATCAGGGGGCTTTTTTATGTTTGCAAGAACCTGGTTGTAAAAGGTTGGACTGTTTTACCTTGTCTGTGTGCATGTGAGATGAACAGAATACTGAAACATGGTTCCATTAAGGGTGCTTGGAATCTGGCATGGCACAACTAGTTCCCTGCACACAAGGGGGCTTCATTTAGTTAGTTATTATATTCATATCCCAGCTTTTTTCCTCTTGCAAGGAACCCAAGGCAGCTTGCATAATCCTCCTCTCCTCTCCCTTTTATCCTCACAACAACCCTGTGAGGCAGGTGAGGCTGAGAGACAGGGACTGGCCCAAAGTCACCCAGAGAGCTTCATGGCCAAGTGGGAACAAGAACCCGGATCTCCTGAGTCCTAGTCCAATACTCTAACCACTACACCACGCTGGCTCTCAGTGGCTTTGCAAGCCCTATGAATCTCCTCCCAGCCCAAAGCCTTCTTAAATTAAGGGGAGGTGCAAAATCAGATGGTGTGATAGGTTTTTTTATGGGTCAGCTGTTGCCACAATTCCCGTGGGTCAGGTGTAAGCTCTTTGGATGCAGGTCAATACCTTGAAATGAAATCCTACCATGAGGGTTAAGAACATCTGGAGAGCCCTGCTAGGTCAAAGGCCTATGTAGACCAGCATCCTGCTTCCTACAGGGACCAGCCACATGCCTCTGGGAAGCCCACCAGTAGGATATGAGGGCAACAAACCCCTGCCACTCTTGGTCCTCAGCATTTCCTATTGCAGTGGCAATCTGCCACTCAGTATGGCTATTGAACCTAGCCAGCATAGCTAAAAGCTCACGAGAGACCTCTCCTCCTTCATGAATAAGTCTAGTCCCCCATTTTAAAGCCCCTAAGCCATTAGCCACCCATCATTGTAATGTTGCTTGTTCTTGTAAACTCGAGAGAGATCACAACAAGACTGAGGATTCTAAAAAAAAACTCTGTTTACTGCATGAGTCTCGACACCAGCAAACCAACAGGCCTGCTGCAAAGTACAGTGAGTCATCTAAAACTGCTTGTGTTACATCTAAATGAGTCCCCCCCCCCCATACAACACAAACCACATATCATTACAATCATCACATTCTGATATTTCTGAAATTGATCTAGGAGGCCCTGATCCAGTTGGGTACCCAGTTGAGGTAGATTCAGGGGATTACCAAGATGAAGCAAGACTTGTGTAAAATGAAATAACATAAGTTTAGTGATTATAAAATTGAGATATGAATGCAGAATAGAAACAGTCAATGCAAAAGAAAGTTAACACTCCCTTTATCTGTGGCTGTATTGGTTCTCAGAATACACCAGGGTGCCTGGGCAAGCACGAGTCAATTCCTCTCTCCCCAAGCCGAGAACAAAAGACAACACCTCTTGCCATGGATTTCATAAAGTTCCTCTCTCTCCCCGTTTTCCCAGAGGCTGTCCGTGAGCCACAAGCTCAGCCTCGTTCCTGGGAGACAAGGGTGTGGGGCTGAAGCTGCTTCAGTAAAGCAAACAGTTTCATTTCTCACAGCAAAAGGAGCCCTTACCTAAAGAATATAATTGGGGAAAGCAGCTACAAAGCAATTATCTCTGGTGTTCTTTCTAACTGGTACAAGCCGAGCCAATATGTAAGACCCTGGCATAGCTTCAAAACAAAAAGGGAAAAGAAAAATCTAACTAGTACAAGTTGAGGTTATGTGTAAGAGACCCTGGCCTGGCTCCAAGAAACTATCCTGACTTCTGGACGCTGGGAAACTTCACTACACTACCTGTTGAACCTTAATAACCTCCTCGCCATTCTTCTGGTATAGCCAATCCAATACATTTTCCTTAGTTTAACTATGCACTAGTATGTGAAGAAGGACTTCCCTTTAGTCTGTC